>VDFB02124971.1:0-12110 GCA_007258455.2 Sequoia sempervirens | reverse complement strand
AGTACATGCCTACCAAAGAGAAAAATTGCAAACATTTCACCAAGCCATTTCCTCAAGGATGCTTTGAGTATCTCAAAGGGATGCTATGGGTGATTATACCCTCCTAATATGAACTAAAGATGCATTTGCTTGCATCAATCTGTGTGCTCCATGGATATTTCCTGATCTGGATTGATGTTTTTGTGGTTGCTACTCAAGGGGAGTAGTCAGATGTGTAGATATGTGGTTCAGAGCTTGCATGTGGAAAGATAATTCTTATCTTTGTCATTGATGTCAAAGGGGGAGAAGAGTCATGTGAAAAATTGTTTCTTATCTAGATTGAAGAGTCTTGTGGGGAGAATTTCATGCTTTAGAGGTTAAGGAAGAAGAGTCAAAATCTGAGGAGTAAGTGTTGATTGAGAGTTGGGTTGATGGTGTTTTTCACATTATGTGTTGCCATCAATTTCAAAGGGGGAGGTTGTTGGATGTTTTGGTTGTGTTGTTGATATGCGGTTGTCATTGATTCAACACTATTAGCATTTGATGTATTGAAGGTTGTATATGTTGAGGATATTGAGAAAATTGTAAAAGAAAGTATTACAGGTTCCCAATGGTTCAATGAAGGTCATGAAGGTGTCTTATTTTGTACATTGAATATCAGTTGTTGTGTACTAAAGGTCTTATTCCTAAGAGTATCTAGTTCATCTACCGTAAGTTTCAGAGGTTCGTGTGAAGATTTGATCGTGCTATGAACAGTTGTGTTTTGACAATGTTTTTGTGGTCTCTGTCAGTGTTCTTGATTGAAGTTTATGTGTTTCTGATAATTTCTATTGCTATAGATATTTCTCTGTTAGTTCTTGTTGTTTTTGGATGCATCTAGATCATTCTCTATCCTTTTTGTACATCTGTATTGATCGGTGTGCTCATGGTCAAAGATTTTTCTCAGTATGTTCAGTTCATGTTCTTGGCCAACATGGTGGTTGTAGCATGTTGCAAATCCTTGAAGATTTAATTTTGAATCTTTGGCATGCTCGAGGATATTGTTTTGGGTCACATCATGATATTGGCTGACGATGTTTGATTCACATTGAAAATTTATTTGTAAATTTGGGCCGACATTGAAAATATGTTTTATATTTTTGGTCGACTAAGTTGTTGATGTAATTTCATGTTGTGGATATATAAGAGAAATTGTTTGAGCAAAGTTAGTGTGTGCATAAGAGCGAATGTATGCTAGAGAAAGTGCAGATGTGTGAATAGTGTTCAAATCATTCGATTGCAGAGCAAAGTGAGAAGAAGTTTGAGCAAAGTGTGAAGAAGGTTTTATGTGCTTAACTGGAACTATAATCAGGCTTGTGAAGAAGCTATTTTCTCAGTTCATAATCTAGATGGATTTAATCTGAATCTTTCTTGGGCAGTGAGCCCTCTTATATTTGAGCAATGAGCTCTAGGCAGTGTGAATGAATGCATGTGCATTCCCATTATTTTTCATTATACTTTTAACAGGGTATAATATTGTGGACTGACATCCACCATGGTTTTACCCCTAACAGGGTTTCCACGTAAAAATATTGGTGTCCTCATTGTTTCTGGTGTGTTGATTGTTTATAGTTTATTGTTCATTGATCAGATTTGAGATTAAGTTAAGCAAAGTTTGAAAAGTTTAAATATTCTGTGACAACTGATTCACCCCCCTCTTAGTTGTCTGTCCTTGTTTTTCCAGCATAAGGGACTCATTGAAGCAAGTAAAACCAATATGATATGATTTAAATGGAGGAATCATATGGATTCAACATGATAGTCATGATAATCTATGGGAAGAGCTTAAATATAGAGATCAATAATTTGAAGGCAGAAAAGCATATGAATATTTTTTGATACTTCTTCATGACTTTACACAAGATTCATTTCAATTAAAAGGATTGAGGTTCGACTTCAAACCTAGCTATACTAAGTTCCATTTATTCCTCTTGTGCAAAACCCACCATTCTCCACATTCTCCCATCATAGTATTGTATCTCATTCTTTTATTTTTGTTATTAGAAGAAGCTTGGGGTTTGATTGTTGAAGAGATTCGTTATTTTCTTCTCTATCCAATTTTTTCCTCCATCTTTCTATGAAGGGTATGTTGTTTTCAAAGTGACTCCAGAGATGTGCATTCTTGGACTGACATGATGCCCCATAAGCTCATAATGGTTTTATTGATTATTTTCGACTATTAGAGGGTGCCACAATAAATATCACATTTTTTTCATTGTTTTAGTTACCCCAAATCTTCAATTAAGGATAGCATTTACCCCCCAGCAATGCGGTTACCAAAACCATTACATACAATTTCCTATATTTAGATCTTGTTTAAAACTCCCATATTCATGCCTTGCATTATTATTTTATTTTTATTATTCCATCATAATTATAATTATTTACAAATTTATTTATCAAACATGCTCTAATTTTACCTACATTTAATAATCAACTTTATACCCATCATAATAATATTTTATTTACTAACTTCAACACTGCACTATTTTTAATTATCAAAATTACCTTTTAAACTTAATAATACTATTTTAATGTGACACTTAAATAGAAACATTTATCGACCAAATTAAATTAAATAGATTAAACACCAATCAAAACCTAACCTCAAAGCGAAGTCATGACAATACAGATAGACCACCTGACCAACAAGGTGAATCATGGTGGGCATTACGAAAAGTGAATTGTTATGGATTTTCATGGCATTCCATCACCATAAGACCACATTTCTTTGAGGCATTTTTCTACCACTTCACTGCCTTGTCTTTGATATTGCTTACTATTATACTTTGATATATTTTTCCAGGCATCCATAGCTTGTTTGAAAGCACTTGTTTTAGGATTTTAGCCATAGCAACAAGGTAGTGAACTATTTGATAAAATGCTTTGGTAGACATGTATGAAAAATGTGGTAGCATAGACAAGGCGTGAAATATTTGAAAAAGTGTGCCCCCATAATTTTTCACTAAAAAACCCAATTTTAAAAAAAACAAAAACAAAAAAGGCATTAATTCATGGACACTGTAAGATAAGATAACATAATTACAAGTATTACTTCCAATAATATTATCATCAAGTTTGAATCTTTGTCCTCGCATTTGACTAATACAACATATTAACTCGGCTTGGTTGAATCAACTTAATTAGAGATTAGTTTAACCTAATATAAATAAGTTGTCATTTGTGTGAGTTAGGGGTTAAGGATTTAGAATACCATAATACTCAAATATCACCTTTTTAAATTGTTTTATGGAAATATCTTGATGTAACTTTTAAATTAAACCCCCTTCTTAACCATCTTTAGAAGACTGTAACTATCAATTAATTAAGTGTGGCTTCTTGGAAAATATTACACCCAACCTCCCATCTAATTTTTTTTTGCTACCTTTGTTTGAGTAATCTACTACAAATTGAACTAAATATTAAATGATTTCTATATGCCAATCTACTAATATGATAGCTTTAACTTGGCTCTTGTTTTTAGTTAGCAATCAACAAATAATTTATTCATAAGGATGATTCATGATAACCATCTCCTTCATGAGTATGATATTGAATTGATTCCATTCACTATTTATTTATTATCATTATATTTTCCTATAGGATGCACCCTAGCAACTTTCATAATAATAACAATCTTGATATTGGTATGGTATCGTTGCTCCACTTTAATGTTTTCTATTTGTTATTGATATTATTAAATTCCCATGTTAACATCAATACCCACTCAAATAGTAGCATCCCCTTAATGTCGATGGTATTATTATTTTTTTAATCTTTAGACATTAATAGTATCATTATAATTTATTGCCAGCTCTAACTTTAGAAATAACATCATGTTGATAATTAGTTACTAGTAAAATTTTGAACAATATTATAATGAAGGACCCATAGATAATCTCAATGAGACATCATTAATATCACTTACATTTAACTAAGTAAAATGATATTATTATTAAACATTGAATTAACCTCAATATAATATTATTAACTCTCCCATTAATGTTATTACCACTATTATCATTGATCCAAATATTAACTCCCATATTAATATTGATATTATTGATATTATTATTTTGCCTCAAAGAAATGTGGTCTCATGGAATGCCATGAGTACAAGCAAATGCAATTGGCAGCTACTCCTAGTTATTAGTTATGCAATGTGAAGTAATTGCATACCTGCTTAGGTTAACTTTGTAAAAACCATATTGTAATTGAAATTTTTTCATCTATCAACATCTAGTTATTATTTATGCAATTTGAAGTGATGCTTTGATTTTGAAAGATGTGCAATGCAATTTTTAATTAGCAATTTGAATATAAACTACAAAAATCTATTTTTTATAATTCATTAGTTAACCTCTCTATTTTATTTGCTCTCTATAACTCTATTGCTATGGAAATGCATTTTAATTAAAAAAATTGTTTTTGTCTCTTATTCTATATTTTTTTACATTTTGTCATCTATCAGCATCTAGTTATTAGTTATGCAATGTGAGGTAATGCTTTGAGTTTGAAAGATGTGCAATGCAATGTAATCAGGAATTTGAATAAAAACTACAAAAATCTATTTTTTACAATTAATTAGTTAAACTCTCTATTTTATTTTCTCTATAACTCTATTGCTATGGAAATGCCTTTCAATTAAAAAAATATATAGTTTTTGTCTCTTATTCTACAACCATACAATCATACACAGTATTATCA
Organism: Sequoia sempervirens; assembly: GCA_007258455.2. Lineage (NCBI taxonomy): Eukaryota > Viridiplantae > Streptophyta > Pinopsida > Cupressales > Cupressaceae > Sequoia > Sequoia sempervirens. The sequence continues at coordinate 7,385 of VDFB02124971.1, read as the reverse complement.
ACAAATAATTGAGACCAAAATTTGAGCACCAGATTAAATCTTCTTCTCCATTGATTGCTTCAAATAGATATTACAATATAACAAAAGTCTCCTCGTATATGTTTCTATAAATTCCTATGATGATGATATCGAAATTCGGTCTTGGTTTTTCTTTTGTAAGAGAAGAAACAAGCTTCAAACCATTACAAAATATGGTATCTTTTCAAAATTAATGCCTCTTTGTATAAACTAAACATTATTTTTTCTTAAAACATAATTAAGAGAAAACAGAGAAAGTAAACAATATTGATTGGAAGCCCACAGCACATGCAATACACTTGTATTCTATTAATCAACATAGGAGACCCGTGATCATCCCGATTTGTAAAATTCCCCCTTTCCATGATAGATTGTTTGAAGGCTTAGTTCTTCCACTGCAACATATTCAATACCCTATTCTTCTAGAGGAGCCAAATACTTTTTCTCCCATTGGTATACTGTGTAGTCATTAGGCCATTTATATTCTTGAATATTTGATATATTTGTTAGGTGATTCCTCCATCTATTGTTGAGTAACCCTCTACCAACTGTAATGAATTTAAAATATTGATATCCAAGGCTATTATTCCATCCATGATTAAATTTTGGTTGTGGACATTCAATTCACCATCCTTTTGTACATGAGCAATGCAATCAAAAACAATTTTTCTAATTTCCTTTCTCCATTCACTGGGATTTTTCAATTGGTCATCATCCTTTAATATCCTTGGCACAAACCACTTCTTCAATCTATGAAATAATTTCATCCTTGTTTTGATCTTCTGATCTTGTCCATTTATATACTAATATTCATCTATAACTATCTTAACCATCTCCTCAGTTGGCTTCAATGCTAAAGGAGTTATGCACTTCTTTGTAATACCCTACATAAAGTCACCAAGGTATGATGAATTGGCTACCACTTCTTGAAAATAGGATATAGTATAAGTGCATGGGCTTTCATCTGGTCAATTGCTTGGGATAATGAAGTGTAGTAATCATACACACTTTCCAATTTGTCCTCAATCAGTTTGATCCTATGATCCAAGATTTTTTCGAAGATATTGATGATGATCTAGTCCCTCACTCCCTCCTTGGTTTCATTATTCATTTTTTTCAACTCTTCAATCTCATATCTTCGTACATTAATTTTTTTAGAGGATGCACTTTCTATATCAGTTGATTGGATAGTAGGAGGTCGATACAATACTATTTCTTTACTTTGTGAGGGCCCTGCTCCTTTCAATTGCTCTTTCAGTCTTTCATTTTCTATGAACAATTTATTTACCTCATCATTTAAGAATTCCTATTCCTTTTCATATTTTATCAATTTATTTTCCATTTCCTTAATAGTAGCTCGAGTGAACATGGTCGAGTGCATTGTCACGGTTGCAGCTTCTAAAGGAGATGTGTCCTTCAATGTTTTTACCATAGTCGTTACTCTCATCTCTTGTACCACATCTAACAACATTGGCTTTTATGTATTTCTTTTCTTTACCCAAAATGCCAAGGTCTCAATCTTAGGTTTGTACCCTGTACCACTTATCCCCTCATCAGAATCAAATTCAGCAATCATCATTGGGTCTTCTTATGTTCTTACTTGGTCTAGTAAGAATATCTTCTTTAGTTCCATACCCAGGACAATGAGTATATTACTCTTAAAAACCATATCCCTAGCTTCTTGTGGGCTAATATCAACATTATCAATTCTCAATTCATTGAAAGTATGGGCTACAATCTGATTGTGATGAGACTCTTCAGCACTCATCTTGTTTGTCTCTACCCTTCCTTCAAACTCTCTCATTTTCATTTTAACCCAGAAATCCTTAAATTTAGGGGTCTTAATGAAATCATCATCTTCAATAAATTTTCAAGATGCAATTTCCCTCTCATCATCCTACATTTCCCTTTCTCCCTACATATGGATATCAATTCTAGCCTCTAGTTTATGAGCTTTAGTTTCATGGGTTGGTTGATCAGCTACCTCAACATCATCCTTCAAACTCCTCAGTACATTGGCCACTTCTTCTATATCTCCCACTTATTCACTCATTGCATAGGATACCAATCTATGTGGCTCTTGTGTCTTTTGTTTCTTAGGAAGTAGATGTTTAGCAGGTGATTCTCGAGGAACATGACATACAGAAATAGTCTTAGGAGATGGCTATGAAATTACAATACCAATTATCCTTTTGGGAGATAATTTGGTGGGCCTCTCCTCCTTTTTTGTAGACTTAGCTACATACATTTCATCCAACTTATCAATTATCAAATTTATCCTCTTAAGAGGATCTGCTTCTTCTACAAAATACTCCAAGAAGTCACTCTTATTCTTCTTCATTTCTTCTTGTAGCTTCATCATGATCTCCAATTTTATTTTCCTTTGATATACCTCTTGGGGACTGAATTAGTTTCTAATCACATCCTCTTCATAATCCACTTGATGAGTGATTGTGGCCTTTGTGAGGAGGTTTTGTCTTATAAAATTCATATGGCCCTTAGGGTCAAAAACCCTTTCACTGCCAGGACTCATAGAATATCTTGTCTTAAGGTAATGTTGTAATTCTTCAAGGGTGTCATATCCAATAGATAATTCTTCACATATTATCAAGTTAGGTAGAAATGTACCCTTCTTTTGTTTCTACATGATATCCTTTTCCATCCACAACATCTGCCACTTAAATTCTAAAAATGCTAGCTGAAGAGGAACAAATTTTGGAAATATATGTGGGGCTTTTGGGCACCCATAAATCTTGATTATTGTGACATCTTACATAAAAAACCAATCACCAAAGTTATGAGTATGACCTTGTTTTAGTTTCAAATCCAAGGGCCTCAATAGTTGTAGTATAGGTTTGTGTAATCTTGGTTATGAGTGGCCAAGAACTCTCATAACTTTGTACACAAAGTCATCACGGAACACTACATAATCAAAGTTTTGGCATCTGTTATCCCATGTATAACACTATTGCTACATGGGAAGCAAGTTCCCTTGTTGATCAAGCTTACCCAAACACATCATTTTGGTCCATATATCTTTGTTCTAGTACAATATCAAGTGACATAGTAAAGAATAGTTTCTAAATGTTATAGGGTCCCTATTCTCTCTAACTTGTAGGTAGCCTTCATGCAATGCCTTCTCAAGATATGAGGCAAAGTCACATTCAATGTTTGTCTTGGGGTTTTGAATTCTAATATCCATCATCATCAAACTAACTGCATCTATCTCAAGTACTTGACAGAAATCAAAGTAGGTTTTCTTGAAATAAATCTAAAAATCTTGTACATCAAATGGTTTGATGGTAGAGGGGGAGATAGGTATCACCTTGTTGTTAACACCCCTTTTCATGTATATGGGGAGTTCATCACTTCTGTATGTTCTCTTTAACCTAGTATATTCTTCCTCACTCTTTTGCAAGTCAACCTTAGTTAGGCCTTATTTGTTTAGATTGAAGCATTCAATGATTGCAACTTTTGTTAATATTACCAATGGTGACCCATTTGTTATCCTTACGAACCTAGTAGTAGGGTGGTAATTTTGGGCTAGAACTATAATGAACTCCACATCTATGAAGAAATTTAGGAAAATTAGTTTAGCTAAGTCTAATGTCCACAGATTTGATACTAGAACTCTCCCATCCCTCTTTTCATAGAAATGCCAAAATAATTCCCACCCTGAAATAGGAATAAGGGCATCCCTCACGCCATGATTTGTATCATTGAAAACCTTCTTGTATCCTTTCTTAGTTGAGTTAGGAAAGATATCTAAGAAATATTCATGTAATGATCTCTTTTTACCCTTAGGCTCTTCCTTCTTAGTCTTGGTTCTTTATTTTTAGGCTACATGATACCTAATGTTGATCTCTTTTTACCCTTAGGCTCTTCCTTCTTAGTCTCAGGTTCTTTCTTTTTAGGTGGCATGATATCTAATTTCAACCTTTACTCAAGCTTTCTAAGTGTTTAAATGTAGGATTTCAAACAATTCTATGCTTGTAAAGTTGCTTTAGTAAGTTCAGTGTACTTACCTAGTATGTGATAGTTGCAGAACTTCACCTTGTTGAGATCCTAGCTTCTCGCATGACAATCCTTGAAAATGAATTCCAAAACAATGTTGAGTTCTCAATTTTAATGGCTTATGATTTGAGTCATGTCATCATTAATATCAACCTTATGCCAAATATTCTATGATCAATTCATATTTCGAGTTTGAATGTGCACCATTGATTTTCATAAGATTTGAGGGTTGTTAAGAGTTATGCATTTAATACCACAACTAGTAATAATGCCTTGATAGTATGTACTGCAACACCGCCACCTCTTTCTTTAACTAGTGGGATAGCATGGTCATGAGGGTGTTGTCAAAAATATGGTTTGCAATTCCCCGAGAGGGAACTTAATTTTAGTCAAATCACATATTTTTGGAAAATATAATAATTTAAGCCTTAAAAATTTCCATTTTAAGGATTCCAATTGGAAGAGGGTTTGATCAAATCACCTTTAGATAAAACCCCCTTGATAGAACTCCTGCCAGTTTTAAATCATGCCCTATAAATGTATGCCTCCTTTACACCTATCAAAATGGATAAAAATCACTTTGATTTAGATTTTGGGGATCAAATGAATTCATTTAAAATTTATTTCAAATGATTATGGTATTCCTCAGAACAAGCTATCCAATGAATATAATTTTAATATGTTTTGGTTTTGTTATGTATTTGTTTTTTATGTTTTATTAAACATAGGTTTTTCTTTAATGTTTAATTTCTTTGTTCTTCACATGTGGAAAAATAGAAGATTATCAAAAAAAAAATTTGAAAACATGAGTGCAATTCGACATTGAAGTCCTTGATCCAACAAAAAAATTAAATTAAATTTTGAAATATACAAAAAAGTTACGCTGCTATGCGCTACCAGCTGGTTCCAATTGTATCCATTTGACTTTGAAACTTGATTAAGGAAAAAATATTCAATAAAAAACTATCTTAACCAAGTGGAAGCACTAGATATCGAAAGTTACAAATCTAAATTTGAAAGAATTATAATTTTATCCTTCACTTTAAAAAATTTATGCTATAATTTGCAAAGGCCACTTTTAAAAATGTTGTTTTCCAAAAAATCTATTTTCGTGGAGATGGAAAGAAGTGCAATTTGATTCCAAAAATTTTGAAAAATATTTTTAGAATCTACAAACAAAATTTGATGAGACTCTAGTTTTCACCATCTTTAAATTCCTCACAGTTTAGCCGCTATAGGTGCCCGAATGTGAAGATTTAGTTAAAAATAGTATTTTCAGTGTCCAGTTTGGCCAAAAATTGTAAACCACTATTATGGCATCACCCATGAATATTTTTATTTATCAAAATTACTATTGTACTGTTGTCTTGATATTTCTCTATTGTGGGATAGTGAGGTGTATACCACTATACCACAAGCTTCCTTATGCTTCATCGCGAGGCAGCAGGACTCTTACCGCACTACCACTCTTTATTATCTCCTTCCTTGTGGGGTGGTGAGTTGTTCCCCACTATACCACACTGTTTAATTTTCCTTGCCACAGTATGTAGTTATAATGTAATTAAGCTCTTTTATACCACCCAACCAAACCTTTATTATAATACCCATGCGACATTGTGGTGAATACTTCTATGTTGTTTTTTATTGTAGATGTGTAAAATTGACCTAACACCTATCATCCCAAATCATCTAGGAATGTCTTGGAATCATCTCGGAACATTCCTGAAACATCATGGAACATCTTAGAATCATCCTGAATCATCTCAGAATGTCTCAGAACATCTCAAAACCATCTCAAAATCACCCTGAATCATCTCGGAATGTCTCGAAATCATCCCAAAACATCTCGGAACATTCTTGTAACACTGCACAACATTGGCATTATTATCATCAAACAACACTACATTTCATATCAACATCCAAAACCCTAAATTATTCTATTAATTAAATAATACAACATTATTTAATTAATTCACTTTTTCATCATTTCTGATGAATTAAATAAATTTCATTTATTTAAGGAAGTCTTGAAACCTTAATTCTGCTATTAATTAAAAAAAATGACATTATTTAATTAATTCACTTTTTCATTATTTCTGAAAAATTAAATAATTCTATTTATTTAAGGAAGTCCTAAGACCCTAATTCTGCTATTAAATAAATAAAATGACATTATTTGATTAATTCACTTTTTCATCATTTCGACAAATTAAATAAATTATATTTATTTAATAAAGTCCTAATCTAATCTTATTTCATCCTAATTAGTCAAAAACACCAATTATTTGATTATGCCACTAATTCACCTTATTCCTCTAATTTAATTTAATTATTAAATCATAATAATTTAATTACGACACTTTCCTTCAAAAATTTGAATAAATAAATCAAACTATTCAAATCATTTATCAAAAATCAAATCAAACTAATGCATTGTTTGCAAAAATCAAACTTGATTTGCACATTCAACCCCCAAAAAGGAATTAATTAATTAAATCAATTAATTCATATTCCTCACCCACTTTATGATTGAGTAAATTATGATTGTTGACTAAGCAATCTAATTTTCTAACTAAGCAATCCAAATTGCTAACTCAACCATTTAATTCCTAACTCAACAATCTAGATCATCATTGATCAATCAAGTCCTGACTGATCAATCTAATTCCTGACTAGCCAATCTATTCCTCAATCACAAAAATTATGCAACCAACTTTGCACAATCTTCTAATGTCTAAATCCTCTCAACACCTTTTGACCGTTGATCTGGATACTCTCCAACGCAATCCTGATTGTCAATTCAAAATCTCTTTTTTCTATATAAAAAACCTCTCTCCTCACAAAAAAGGATTGGAGAATCAACATACCTTATGCAATGAAGTGTTTTCAAGAATACCATTGATAGAGATTCATCATTCCTTTGTTCAACCAAGCATCATTCATCAAAGCTTTGCACATGAAATTTGGAGGCTTCATGGTGATAAGAACAATCCAACATCAGGCGAATACACTCCACTATGGGATGGTAATACTTTGTTTATTGCTTGCATTCATTCTAGTAATCATAGATTTCTTAATGTATGTTCAAATAGCTTAGTTTTATTTCGTATTTGTAGGATTAGATCTTAGATTAATGTGTTTGATCTTAGCTTAGATTTACGATTTCAATCACGTTTTGATCTTTGTTTTCGTCTAAAGATTCTTCCCCCTCAAACATTCTTCCATGCCCGGTGGGACCAAGGTCCTCATTACTAATGTTTTCATGAGCTAAATTGAATTTATAGGGTTCGGGGAGCTTTCAAAAGAGATTTCACACACTACCCAAGAAAAGCTGGCATTTGATTGTCAAGAAA
>VDFB02124969.1:0-45335 GCA_007258455.2 Sequoia sempervirens | reverse complement strand
ATTAAAACTAAACACAAATGGATATGTCACCAATAATTTTTAAATAAAATGACTAAAATTTGAGCCAAGATATCTTAGTTCAAGTATCAGGATAAAGGTATCAAATTCTTATTCAATGTAAACATAGCCGAGTTTGATAGATAAAAAGTTGGCCCCATTAATACTAGGGGAGCATTGTCTAATGAGATTAAGTTGACACTATTCAATTTTTAGAAGTTAGAACCCTAACATTTATATGAGGAGCTTGTAAAATAGAACCTTATTAGGAAGAGTAGGAGAGAAGAAATGAACCCATAATAATTATACTTATACAAATAAAAATAATAATAATGTTTAACCATTTCAAAATGTTAAATTTGTTTCACTATGGTGATCAATAGCTAATTTGTACAAGGAGGCCACAATTTATAGGGAAATGAAGACTACATAAGAGGAGAATTTATAACATAGTATCTTGGTTGTAGTTGTTTCTTTAGCATTAACTATTTTCTCTTTTTTCTTTTGTTGTTGAATATTTTATTTGATCTCTTAAACTTATCAATGCAATTTTGATCTTCATAATGATTATTTTCTCATTTTTCAATTATTATCATCTTAGAAGGAATACCATTTCCAATTCTAGGAGCAGTGAGAAATGCATTTTCATTTAAGCATTTTAAAATATTATATTTATTTGATGGTTCCTCTTAACCTCTTTCCACTTTGGAAAATAATGCAAACCACTCTTGAATCTCCTCTTATATTAACTCAATTTACTTCTATGATTTATGTATGTGTTTTTAGTGATTTACTTTTTATCCTTTCTTAATTTATTCATGATATACTCTTTTAATATAGTGCTATATGTCTGGCATTTAATAGTTTTCATAATTGATATGCCTTAAGAAACTTTTTAAACGTGGAAATTATTTGATGAGGGAAGATACAAATTTCAGTTATTCTTTCTTACTTACCTCATGCCTATCCATATTTTTTGTCCATAAATATCTCTCAAATCCAACCTGATTTTGCAAAGAGGGATATTATGCATTTTAAATATTCGCCTAGTCAAAGTCATTTATTTCTTTGTACAAATTTTAAATTGATTTATGTAATTTAATTTATTAATTTTAACATGGATATATAAATAGTTTTAAATATATAGAGTAGTAAAGTGGACATATTTTATATTTTCCTAATACTAGAAAAAAATTTTAGCCAATAATTTCCATTCCTTCTAATCCTAATAGAACTATTTTTATTATACATTTCATCTTAAAACAATCCTAGTTTATTTCCTCTAAATTTATTCCTTCTATCTCATACATTTAGTTCACCAAACCATTTTTGAGTAATGTCATAAGACTTAAAGGCAAAATATGAAGACTTCTATCCAAGTTTCCATTGTATGTACCCTAGAAACTTTATATCATGAACTGTGGTGGATATAATTTCAAACTACAATTAACCTGCTGATATAATGCCTCAAATAAATTTCCAATAGTGTTTTTGATGGAGTATGATAGAAATAGTGTTTTTGATATAATGCCTCAAATAAATTTGTTAATGAACTGTTTGATATAGGGTACATACAATGGAAACACTATTTCTATCATACTCCATCAAAAACTACCATGAACTGTTTGATATAATGCCTCAAATAAATTTTTTATTGAATTGTTTGATATAGGGTGCATACAATGGAAACATTATTTCTATCATACTCCATCAAAAATTACCATGAACTATTTGATATAATGCCTCAAATAAATTCGTTAATGAACTGTTTGATATAATGCCTCAAATAAATTGGAGGTGCCCTGGTAAAAATGTATGCAAAATGTGGAAGCATAGACAGGGCATGTTAATTTTTTGACAGAGTAGAAATGTATCATAGAAATAGTGTATGTTGAAAATGCTTTAGAAACTTTCAAACAAATGCAATTTCAATTAAACAAATTTGAAAAAATTTGCATTTAGGGTTTTGAAATTTAACAAACAAATGCATTTTGAACTCTACGAAATTCGAATATGACAAACCTGGTGCTCGATATGCAAGTTGGGTTGATGAACTTTGGAGAGACGAAGTTGAATTTGCGTTTGCCGGAGAGATGAAGTCAGTTTTTTTTCCGTTTGCATATCACGGTCTCGGTTCGCTGCACGCACAAGCACAGGGAAAGCAACTGGTAAAAGCGAAAATGGCAGTCGAAAATGACAATGTTTTTTTTTTTATGTCTTATTTAAGGGGGTTCGGTCGAACCCATGTTCAACTGAACCCCTTTAAATAAGATTATTTTTGTTTAGGGTTTGGGGGTTCGGTTGAACATATAATGTGGTTCAGTCGAACCATTGAGTTCGATTGAACCCATTGAGTTTGGGGAAAGGAAAAAAAATGAAATTTCCTTCCTCATAAAATTTGTAAACCACTATTGTGGTTTGACCCATATTTTATGAAATATGATGCATATTATTAAATATAAATATTATATACATACACTCCCTTTTCCTCCCACCTTATCTCTATCTCTCTTCTACTTTTCTCTATCACCACCTATATCTCTCACTCTTGCCCCCTCTATATTTTCCTCTCTACCTCTCTCTCTCTATATCACTTCCTATATCTTTATCTTTCTATCTCTCCATCTCCCCCTCTCATCATCTCCCTATTTCTATCTCTATTTCTCCCTCTCCCTCTTTCTCTCTCATTCCATCGTTCCCTCTCTATATGTTTATCTATCTTTCTCACATAGCTTCTATATTTCCCAAATTATATCTATCTCTATTCAAGCTATCTCTCCCTTTCTCCTTATCACTCATATACACACACTCCCTCTATCTCTATCTCTTTACCTTTTGACCTATCTATACCTCCCTATTACTTATCTCTATCACCTTCTTTCTCTCTCCCTTGCCCCGTCTATCTCTATCTCCCTATTTCTCCCTCCCCCTCTCTATCTATACATCATTACATCTACCTCTATCTATTTCTCTCTCATTCTTCTCTCTATCTCTTTCTATCTATATCTCTCTACATTTATTTGTCTATCTCTATCCCTATACATATATATCCTTTCCCTCTCCCCCCTTCTTCATTCTCTATCTTATTCACTCCATCTCTCCCTCCATCTCTTCTACTTTGTATCTTTATCTTTATTTTTCACTCATCTCTCTATCTCTTTATATCCATATCCTTCTCTACATATATCTCCCTATCTATCTATCTATCTATCTATCTATCTATCTTCCTATCTCTTTATCTCTTTTCCTATCCCTCTCTATCTCTCTATATCACCCTCTATTTATATCTCTCCCTCTCCCTCTCCTCCCCTCTTCTTCTCACTCCCTCTCTACATATATCTCCCTCTTCCCCATCTTCTCTCTCTCCCTCTACCTATCTCCCTCCCTCTTTGTATCTCTCCCCATCTCTCCCTCTCTTGCTCCCTCCCTATTCCCCTATCTATCTTTATATCTCAACCTCTCTCTCCCTTTATCTTCCCATATATATCTATATCTATGTCTTTCTCTTCTCATTTATCTCTCTCTCTCTCTCTCTCTCTCTCTATTTCTTCTCCCTCTCCATGTCTATTTGTCTTTCTCTACTCTCTATTTTTCTCTCTTTATCTCTCTCCCTCCCTCCCTCTCTCTATATCTTCTTACATCTCTATCTTTTTATCACTTTATTTCACCATATATCTCTTGTTATCTCTCCCTCTTCCTCCTTATCTCTTTATATCTTCCTCTCTATCCATCGCTCTCTATCTCTCCCCCTCTATCTCCCTATTTCTCTCTATCTTTATTTTTCTATCTCTCTCTATCTCTCTCTCTATTTTTCTCTCTCTTCCTCTCTCATTCTATATTCATCTCTACCTATATCTATTTGTCTCACTCTTCCTCTCTCGCTCTATATTCATCTCTACCTCTATATTCCTCTCACCCCTCCATCTCTAGAAGTGTCTCCCTCTCTCTATCTTATTCACTACATCTCTCCCTCCATCTCTTCTACTCTATATCTTTATCTTTATTTCTCACTCGATCTTCCTCTCACTCATCTCTCTTTCTATCCATATCCTTCTCTATGTGTATCTCCCTATCTATCTATCTCCCTATCTCTTTTCCTATCATTTCCTATCTCTCTATATCAACCTCTCCCTCTCCCTCTCTACATATATTTCCCTCTTCCCCATCTTCTCTCTCCCTCCTCTACCTATCTCTTTCCCTTTCTCTCCCTCTCTCTCTCTATCTCTCCCCATCTCTCCCTCTCTTGCTCCCTCCCTATACCCCTATCTATCTTTATATCTCAATCTCTTTGTCCCTTTGTCTTCCCATATATGTCTATATCTATGTATTTCTCTTCCCATTTATCTCTCTCTATCTCCCCTTATTCCTATCTCCCTCTCCATCTCTATTTGTCTTTCTCTACTTATCTCTCTTTTTCTCTCTCTGGGTCTCCCCCTCTCTCTATAGCTCCTTATATATCTATCTTTATGTCACTCTATCTCACCATATATCTCTCTCTATCTCTCCCTCTTCCTCTTTATGTCTTCCTCGTTATCATCCCTCTATATCTCTCTCCCTCTATCTCCCTATCTATCTCTATCTTTATTTCCCCCTCTATCTATTTTTATCCCTCTTCCTCTCTCATTCTATATTCATCTCTACCTATATCTATTTGTCTCACTCTTCCTCTCTCGCTCTATATTCATCTCTACCTTTACATTCCTCTCTACCTTCACAACATGCATGACTTGCAGGCAAAGAACACAATGTTAGAATGCAACCAAAAATGGTTACGAATAACAATTTTATTTAAGTGAGGGTGAGAATATAGATGAACGAAGAATGAAATATTTGTGGCAAGTAAAAAATTCATTCATTATTATCCTTGTAGAACTATATCACTGCATCAAAAGTTGCATGGTTTGGACATAGGAATACATCTGTATACACTATGTTAACACAAGATAATTGTAAATAACTCCAGTAACTCTTTCGTGAATCATTTGATACCAAAAGGAAACAATAAAGAAGGAGGATTCACAATGTTCCAATTTATAAACTATACATCCATTTAAAATTCTACATGCATTTACAGTATATGATTATTTATGAATCACATTAGGCCACTGAATCAACAATTTTGAGCTTTGTCAATCCCTGAGAGTTGTGATACTTTTGCAAGGGTTTTACATGCTACACGCTTCTCTATTCTTCACAATGTCATAGTTTTAGAGAGGAAATGTTGCATTCATGCACAACCAATTTTGGATGCATGCACAATGAAAATGGTGGCTACATGGAAGTTCATGCAATTCAACACCATCTTCATATGCAAAAATAAAATACAACATTCTTGCAATTATATCTACCTTACTTTCCTACATTTCCAATCTTTCATTGATAAAACGGTGTATTGCTAGGTTGTCCATGGAGCATGTGCATGGTTAAGATTCCTCCAAGAATTTATAAAACATTATACCTTTCTCTCCAATCCTTTAACAACCAATAAGAATCGGTTTAAAATAAAAGACCTAGAATCAGACTTATTTTTACATGCCTAAGATTAGATTGTTGGAGCCGAGTAGCATAATCGCATGTCTAAGGAAGAAGAAGATTCCACCAGATAGCTAATGGCTTGCTCAAGCCATCCGTGCTATCCACTCTCTATAGGTATTCAATTCTTTTAAGACTCCCTAGTTTGATCTTATGCCACTTTTCCCAAAATTTCCTTTTAAACTAATTCCTTGCCTTATAATAGCTTCCCTTATTCTTCCGTGAACCCCAACTCATTCGCTAAATAGAGTATAAATAATTTTCTGGAGAAAAATGGTTTCTAGGAAGTTACTGAACCATTTCAAGTTTACCCATGCATCATCCATAGATGGACTCCAAGGATAAGCATAAGATTTGGTTCAACAGGATATTTTCATTGGCTACCAACCTAAATTCATTCCCCACCAACAAATTTACACAAGAATCATGCAAGACAATAATCAATTAGATGACAACCGTTTGGTGGAAATTCTAATATTTAGCTCATTAAATATTGAATATCCTAATTAAATATTGAATAATCTCCCAATATCAAGATTTACATAAATGAAGGGTGTTGATTTTGAGAAGCCTCCTTGATTTAAGGTGGATTTTTTATGTACACACCTGAATGTTATTGTAAACATCTCTCGACATAATTACCATAGGGTAAAAGCACAATAACTATGTGTCATACTTTCTCCCAAATAAATAGTTTCGAGCGAACTATTTTCAGCCAAAATTTTTTTGGCCGGGTGGCTTTTGGCCAAAACCACATGTTAGTGACATGGCGCTGACATGGCGGTACCTTTTCGGCTAGAAGGGTTTTGGCCAAAAGGCACTTGGTTGAAAACCTTCCAACTGAAAGTATGAGTAATAAAAAAAAAAGAGGGCCCGACCATTTTGCATGCTCGGGCGAAATTGTTTTAGACGAGAGGATGTTGGTCGAAAAAGGGTTTTCAAGTGTCGATAAATAGCAATAAGACCCTAGATTTTGAATGCTCTTCTCCTCCTCTTCTACGATTCTTTTCTACTATACTCTTGGCGGGTAACACGTTGGTGTTTGTGGTTTTTGTTATTTTTTTTAGCTGAAGGAGACGGTTGTTGGCTTTTTACAGGAAGAATGTAGTGGTGATATGGATTTGTGTGATTTTTGTGAAACAAATGTATTGTAGTTTGAATGCCATTGTGATTTTTTTGTATTTAGCAATAATATGTGAAAATGGCAGTGTCAATTATGTTTTTGGTTGGAATAGGTAAATGGAAAGTTATGAACTCATGAAATTTTTAAAACCCTTGCCATGAACTGATAGTGCAATTTTGTTTTGGCTCGAATAGTTGAAATGTGGTAAACTGTTTAAACCCTTCAATGGTGAACTGGAAATTTGAGGTTTTTAATTTTGGGTTTATAGAAATTGAAATCTGGGGTTTTCAATTTTAGGTGATATAAACCCTTTGAATGGAAACTTTCTCACCAACACCCATATGGCCACTATTGTGTGCCTATAAAAAACCCAGATACAGAACCCTAAAATGAAAGAACATGCATACATACATACACACATGCACATATGTGCATACATACATACACATACAAAAAACTCATTTTAAGAACTGTATGACAACAGAGAAAAGATGCAAAGAAAGGAAGAATATAAATGGATTTTATTGACCTGACTCCTTGAAACACTGCTGCTTCTCTTTGAAAATCCTTCAAAAATGGCATTGCAAACCTCTTCATAGACCTATAAAAACAGGACAATGAAAGCCCTGCTGATGTTGTGAATAAAAAAGTTTGAACAACATTCTTATATAGGCATTGGATTGCATGTTTTTAACTATGTTTTGCTTTAGTTCTGGGTATACATAGTAGATGGAAAACACTAAGGGTTTTGTCACCTTTTTTTACTAAATTGGCAGAGTTTACTAATGGCCTTGGCACAAACTTGGGCTTGCCCTCCTTCATTTGTAAAGACTACCCCTAAACTTTGACTTTAGGCATCCTTTGTAGTGGATATTATGCTCTTTGTTTGTTTAAAACATTGGCACAGTCTACCCTTTTAAACCTTACATCTTGTACTATAAAGAGTGAATTTCCATTAAGAATATGTTATTATCTTCTCAAAGATACTCCTTCTTCACAAAGATGTTATTATTTTGATTTCCACAAAGTTCTCTACATAACACATGCTTAAACATTTGTGACTACCCACTCTTTGGAGTTTAAAGTGATAGTGTTGTCCCTTAATCTTTAGTGAATGTATAGGACAGTAATATGCCAAGATTACTATGTTTTATCTGTTAAGGGTTGCCCTATTGATAAAGAGACAAACTCCTTTTTTAGTCACTATCCTTTCAATATACTACCATGTTATGACTGTAATCCCCTTTCAGTATTTTCTTTTGACTGCCATCTATGCCAAATTTTCCCTTCATTATTTTCTTGTTGCTCCTAACTATACCATCTTTTGTTTCATGGGACTGTCAAAATACAAACTGCCCTCTTCTCTAATCCATTGATAGTTCTTAGGTGTTATTCACAAGTTACGAATTCCATTGCATATGCTACTTTAATTACCTTCTAGTTTTTTCTTGTTTTGATAGGCCTTGTCTTACTAATGTTTTCAAAAATATATTGTCTTAAAATATCCATTCCAAGGAGATAAAATCACTGTTAAACCTATAACATAGCTTTTCCCTCTTCAATCAAAGGTTTTGTTGATGACCTTATTGAGGTTTCTCACCTCATGACTATCTTTCTTAATTGAAGGTTTTTTTTCCTTTTCTCAAGTCTGATGCTCCTTTGATGATATGACTAATGTCCTATAGTGATAATTGTTTAGGCCACCCTTGGTAGAAAATAACTAATGATATTGTCACTCAAAAAGTGTATTGAGATGTTTTCCATATCTTTGAAGTCTTACACCCACATTATTAATGGATTTTCCCTTGAATATGTGTGCCCAATTTCAGTTGTTTGAACTATTACAAACATAAGTGGAAATCACATAAGCCTCTGGCACTCTTTTAAGTTTTAGGCTGAACTTTTCAAGTGTTAGTGTCCTAGCAAAGATTTTTCCAAAACTCATTGCTCATCTGGATAAAAAGTATAGACCTACTAATGGTGTTTTTTATCTACTCCAAAAAATTCATCCTTAGTCATTACAAATTCTTCTAGATTAAGACTATTTGTTAAGGTCAAGCAAAAAAATTCAAACCCCTCATTAAATTCAAGTCATATTCAAGAAAATCACTAAATTTGATAACATTTCAATATGAGTTGGCATTTTTGTTTTATATTTGCTCCAGAAGACTCATCCTTAGTCACTACAAATTCTTCTATATTAACATCATTTGCTAAGGTCATTCTTGAGGTATGTATCTGCAAAATATACCATTAGCATAGTCATTACAAATTCTTCTAGATTAACATCATCTGCTAAGGTCATTCTTGAGGTATGCATTTGCAAAATATACCATTAGCATAGTCATTACAAATTCTTCTAGATTAACATCATCTGTTAAGGTCATTCTTGAGTGCACAAATGATAAGATAAAATCTACCCCTTGTCCATTCATCTAACCCTCTTTGAACTTTAACCTTAACCCTAAAAATTACTCTAACCTTATTTCAATCTTACATGACTTTGATTGATCTCTAACCATTGTTGAACCTTAATCAAACCCTAATTAAAATTGTAACCTTACCTAACCTAACTCTAAATAAATAACCCTAATCTTAATCTTACATGTGTGTATGTGTGTACATATGTATATGTATACATACATATGTAAATATATGTATGTATGCATGTGTATGTACATGTATACATATGAATATGTGTATGCGTGTATGTATGTATGTATGTATGTATGCATATATGCACATACATGTATACATATTTACAAATATATACATGTACATGCACATATGTATGTATGTACATGCATATGTGTATGTATGTATGTATATGTACACGTACATACATATATTTACACACACACACACACACACACATATATATACATACGTGTGTACACATATATACATATATGTGTGTACACATATAGATACATGTATATACATATTGTTCAACATATATACATATTGGCTTGAATAGTTGAAATGTGCTAAATTGTTTAAACCCTTCATAGATCTATAACTTTCTATCTCATTCTAGATCTATAAAGTTAATTTAATGTTTTAAAGTTTTTCAAAACTTGATAAATTTGTAATTTAAAAATGTTTTAGTTTTGAAACTTGATATTTATTTGTAATTTAAATATATGTTTTAGTTTTGAAATTTGATAAATTTGTTTAACATCCTATATTTTGTTATAATGATACATATGCAGATTTCTTTACTTATATATATATAATGGCTGATGAGGGATCTCATCATTCTCTCATTCTAATCAACATGCTCAAGTTAGATCAAATTTATATCAGGAGAGTATAGATTAGAAAATGCACTAAGATGTTTGGATCAAACAATTCACAAGTCGCCTAATTTGGCTAATCGAGATCGACTAGTCAAAATTAGAGACGAGATTATAGGAATGATTGGGATAATCCGATCATTCAATCCTTCTAATGATATTAGTATTGAGCAGTTTTATTCGTCTCTTGCTAGGAGTGTTATCGGCATAGAGAAATGGAAAGATGTTGGAAAATTAGTTTCACAAGAAAATGTTTTTACCATGTTCCCTTTTTATATAGGAAAAAATAGAATTAGAGGATATATGGTGACGAGGTGTGTGGATGAGCTTGTTACACCATTCATATATCCTAGATGGTTGGTAGCTTATCATAGATGGCCTCAAATGATGAGTTTCCAGTTGCCACTATATTTTGTCAAACAATTATATGCAGAGTTTCATTTACAGAGAGATGTGGACTACACATCTTATCCTAAGCATGCTGGCCAAGGTAAAAGGCCATTTTTCCGACAAACTTGAGTTCAGACGTCGAGATTTTTTGTAATGCCCCTCTGCGCTTCATTCTGACAGTGTTGTATGTGGCTTGGTCTGTCTTTATTGATGTCGTTTTGTCCTTCATTTCGCAGTTTGATCTGGTAGTAGAAAACATCGAATTAAAAGGCTTTGGAAATAAGGAATTAAATTAATAAATTAATAATTAATTATTCAATTCGTTAGAGTGTGTAAGTCATGAGATATGATTTTAAAATTATAACCCATGGAGTAAATGGTGGATAGTGGGCGCAATTACAAATTATGATTTAAAAGTTATAAAAAAATTAAAAAAGGGGATAAGTGGTGAATTGTGGAAATTAAATAGAGATTTTAAATGAAAGGTAGTTAGTTTTGTCGGAGGAGGGGGGGAGGAGGAATAAGAATGAATGAAATTGGAAATAGAAGGGGCATGCAACAAAGTTAGGGTGGTGGTTAATAAATTGATGGAATAAAGGAAATGGAAGAATTATTAAGTAAGTGGAAGTTAACTACACAGGGGAAGAATTTTTTTTTTGGGGAAATTCTTGCCGTGAACAATCTGAGGGGGTTTCTTGAAAACATGCTCGGTCTTGGAAATTTTTTAGAAATTTGCTTTCTTTGGTTCTGGTTCTTGAAGTTGTTTTCCTGGGAGGCTGGAAAGCTGGATTCTAGATCTTGAAAAGTTGGAATTGGGACTTGCGGTGCTGAAGGAATTGTTGCTGTAAATTTGAAAAGAAAGGACCACTGCTTCAAATCCAGCCAGCGAATCAGGTTCCTTTGTTCTCTTAATTGCATCTATGTTACTTTTCCTTGAAAGGCTCTGCCTGAAAGAATTCTTTGAAACGGTTTGTTCGTCGCCTTCTCTGAAACCTTTGCAGTTGAGTCGGGTATCTAAGATTGTTGCTTTGTGTTTCCTTTCTTTCGCTAATTCCTTAACGCGTATCAAATATATCTAACCCTCTCTAAATACACTAAAGGTAGGAGCTTATAATATTAACTCGATTGCTTATGGGATTTAAACAACAGCGCTCTCTCTCTGCCTTTTCAGATCCTTTCATTTATATCGTCCATTGGTTTTTTAATCATTTGTATTTGTCATGCTTTAAATCCTTGAATCTAAAGGAAATTTCCCTAACATTAAAATCGCCAGGGAATTTTGAAGTAGGCATGTAGTTGGCTGTAATGCCACGGCCTGGAACATTGAGTATTATCCTTACATAAGAGTTTCCTCCATTTCGTTAGCTAGTAACACTCTTAATGGTGGCTACTTGTAATGAAACCATGATAATTAAATTCTTTTTATATCCAGATTGGTATGGTATATCTTGGTCTGATAGAGCTAACTCACGCATGATAGTTAATTTGAAATATAAACCGTTTCTGTTGTGTCCAATCTAGCGGTCTTATCACTTAGCATGCCATGTAACTTGGCAGATGAATTCGGTGGAACTATGAGATCACCTATTTCTTTTGCATGGCATCTCTCCCAAATAAATAAAATCGGTATGAACTATGACTTGTATATCATTTAAATTCAACCCCTGTGCAGAAGCTGAACACTTCCTCAACATCTTATGCACCTATGAACATGAATTGGTGAATATTATATTTATGATACTCATGCGCTATTGAATTTTCTATTTGGACCTCTAATCTGCCAGTCTAAATGGCGTGCATATTGAAGCTGAAGTTTCTCCTACGACATCAGTGTAGGGCACGGCTTAAACATCACACACTAAGGATTTGACTTCTTACGTGGCTCTGGGTCCCACTCTTACACTGTTTGGTCGGATTCTCGTCTTCCGTTTCCCGTTTTGTTTTGTACTGCACTGCACTCCTCTGACTTTGACAGTCACGGTGACTGCAACTTCCGCCAAATCCAGCTGTCACACTCATTGATAATGAAACTGCGGTTAAGTTTGAGTTGAATTTTCGAATCTGCCTCTCCTGCTCAAGCAGCAATAG
This sequence comes from Sequoia sempervirens, assembly GCA_007258455.2. Lineage (NCBI taxonomy): Eukaryota > Viridiplantae > Streptophyta > Pinopsida > Cupressales > Cupressaceae > Sequoia > Sequoia sempervirens. Next base: position 32,909 of record VDFB02124969.1, on the reverse strand, counting down.
GAGTATTTCTAGTGCAGGATATTCCTTCCAAGACAAAAAGTTGGTTTGATGTTTTTTTTTCCCTGCTGCTACTTCTTACTTCTTATGGAAGCCTAGCTTGCTGTTGCTTCTTGTTTTTTTTTTTTTCTTCCATCTGCAGAGCATGTAGACGGTTAAGTTGGAAATCCTCTGGTAGACATGTATGCAAAATGTGAAAGCATAGACAGGGCACGTGAACTGTTTGAGCAGATGCCTCAAATAAATGCAGTCACATGGAATGCTATACGCAAAATGCGTTTGTTGAGAAGGATTTAGAAACTTTTGACTAAATGCAATTGGCAGTTGTAAAGCCAGACTCCGCCACCTTTGCCAGCATTCCTTGCACCTCTGCCAAAATGGGAGCTTTGGAACAGGGCATGGACATCCATCGCAGGACAATGGATAGAGGGATTTTGTCAGATGTTGTAGTCGCAACTACCCTGGTAGACATGTATGCAAAAATTTTGGAATCATAGACAAGGCACGAGAACTCTTTGATAGAATGCCTCAAAGAAATATTTTCTCATGGAATGCCTTGGTTGCAGGAAATTAAAAAAATGTATTTGTTAAAAAGGCTTTAGAAACTTTCAACCAAATACGATTGGCTAGTTTAAAGCCAAACTCTACAACCTTTGCCAACATCCTCCCAACTTGTACCTAATGGGAGCTTTGGAACTGCTCTGGTAGAATGTAATTGTGACTAAAATGTTTAGAGACATGTTTGTGTCTATACATATGCATGTGTGATCAATATAGTGATATTGAGTTCTAGATTGGCTGATGGGTGGATGTCATATTTTTCCTAGATTGGTTAAGTGGTGAATATCATAGTTATCTTGGATTGGTTCTAGAAATTAGCTACCAAATTGCTTAGATTCTAGAATCACTATACCAATCAAATGGGTTGAAAACCTCTAAAAGGCCACACACCTCAGTAACATCCTTATGAAGTTGAATTGATCATTGTAATGATGTATCTAGGAGGAAAATTAGGCATGATACTTGGATTGGCATCCAAGCAAAGTACTCTACACTCTAATAGTAAATTTTCAACACGTGTTCCTACATTAGATGAATCAATGAATAACTTTTGTTACAATAAAGATGAATGCATATTATCTCTAAATTCATGAATCTAACTACAATTATATTTGACTATTGTAATGAAATTTGTGATATTTGTTCACCTAATATGTTTATAGGAGAAAGGGGTAGATTTGCTTAAGGACTCCATCAAAGATGTGTAGTAGGAAGCATTAAGGACTGTTGGGTGAAAGTTGACAATCATCAAATTATTGGTTAAGGATCAAGAGCCCTGTTATTAATTTTTTTTCCTAAGGCATTAAGTTGTGCAGTCTAGAGAATTGTAAAGGATATGTTAATGGTTAAATATTATAATACTTTGTGTAAACTAGTTGTGTAAAATTTGGCCCATCACCTCAAAGATAGAGTTAGTTTTTGAATACCATGATTCTATTGTGTGATATAAATTACTTAAGGCTTGTATGAACTTCCTAGAAGGCTTAATTACTACAAGTTCATTTTTATTGGGATGTTATAGTGTTTTATTGTCATTTGCTAAAGCTAATTATGAAACCTTTAAGGATTAATACCTTCCTATTTAAGTAAATTACTTTATATTATTATTTGGGTTTTAATTTATAAGACATGTGACATGATTCTATAATGTTCTAGTTAGTGAACCTAGCTACTTAAGTGTACTTGACCTAGAGGGAATGAACTAGAAAATTGGAGCCATGGATGGTTAGAGGCTAACATGCAGTATTTATGTCATTCCTAAATTTGGTAAATAATTCTCTTATGTCATAAATCGAGCATATACCCTAGATATAAATCAAGTCTTATAGATGGTAAAGATTTTTTAAGAGATAATTGTATAAACCCTATGGATACATCATAAAAGGAAGTATTACCATAACTCTTTGAGGAAAATTATTATATCCTAGACTGAATATGTTATCTTATGGCTCTTTGCAAGATTCAATGATCTAAAGTTTAAAAATAATTTAAGTATTGAAAATGCTTTCTTGAATTAATTATAATAAGTCTATGAGTCCCTTCGTGATAATTTCTCTATCAATCATATACTTCAAGATTAGATTCCTTTGTAATATTGAAGCCTAATTTTGTTTCCAAGTATTAATAACTCCTAACCATCAATTCCTCAAGAAAATTGCTGACTATGGATGTCTTAGAGTCAATCTCTAATGGACACATTTCCACAAGAGGAAAGAAGCCCTAGAAATAATCCTAAGTCAAGAAAAAACCCTATTTATTATTCTATCAAGTGAAACATAAGCCATTAATTGACTAGAGTTAAACATGCACTTATGCCTATCCTCTAAGTGGGAATCAGAATGTTGCTCCTATAAAAAAAATGTAGTTATGTTAACATTAAAAGGATCCTCACATCCACTAGGAGTTTTCATGTGGAGATTATTAGTGGCACTTAATGAAGTGATACAAAAAATAGGATTCACTATAATAATGTGCACTATATTCGACTTACATGAGGGAACAAGGTTTTATTTCTATTTTCAAGAAATTTTTATTAACATTTTTATTTTTTATTTGAGTTTTTGGCAATCTAGAATATCATGTTGGATTTTAAAAATTAGATGCATAGAGTGCAATGGAGATCACTACTAATATTCATTGTTGGGGTATCTATCAGACTTATTTTATGATAAATTGGATGTTTAAGTAATTTTTTATAAAAACTAAAAATGCATGAAATGAAAAATTGAAGTAGGAGGTAGAGAAAGATAAAATAAAGGTTGAAGAAAATTCCAAATTAAATGGAAAGATGCTTGAATTGTAGGAAATAGGAGAGGATGAATCACAATTATAGTTGCTATTTTGTATAAAAATTTTGTTTGGATTAATTGTATTATCTTTTACCTATTTTAGGTTAACTATTTAATTGCATATTATAGATTAATCAAGTATTATCTTTTATCTATGTTAGGTAATTGGTAAAAAAGAAATATTTAAATTTTCTAAAATTCATTGGAAACTATAATATCATCTAAATTCTCAAGAGCATTGCACTCATATCCTAGAGAAATTATTCAAAATTTAACATGTGATTTTATGTCAGTAAGAAGAACCAAAATGCAATAGAAAATTTGGTAATTCGATGAAGGAAAATGGACAAAGTTGACATTGAAATGATCCCTAAATATGATATGGGAATGGTCACTAAAGAATACCTAAAACAAAATGTGAAATTGTATGTAATTTTTGATGTAATAAAGGGTTTATCATATATTAGCTCTAGTTGATGAATTAAGTGTTATTTTTATCTCTTTTATTGTCCTATCAGCATACCTTAGGAAAATTATTTATTTTTTCCCTGAGGAAGGAAAAATATTTAAGGGAGGGTGTGGAGTGGCAAGCTCCTCCTCATGACCAGTATAAAGTTAACTTTGATGGTGTTGCTAAAGGAAATTTGGGTCTTGCTGGTTGTGGGGAGTGTTACATGATTCTCATGGTAAGCTAGTTTTTGTGGTGGCGCTCCCTTTGGGAACCTAGAAAAATCACTTTGTAGAAGCTTCTATAACCTATCACGGCCTAAAGCTCACTCAAGAGAAGGGTGTTAGAAAAATTTGGTTGGAAATAAATTCTTTAAATATTGTCAATTGTCCTAAGAGGGTGCATCCTTCTTCTTGGTCAATTGAGCGTATTATTGAGGATGCTATTTTCATATTGAACTCTTTTGAAGAATTTTATGTATCCCATGTTTATCATGAAGCTAATTACTTAGTTGATTGCCTTGCCAATTTAGGGGTGTCCTCTACTAATCGTTGGGACTCTCAAGATATCACCCCTATTGAGATTCAAAATATTGTTAAATATGATCAAACATCACATGATGGACAGTGCTTTGGGAGTTAGAAGAGTTTGGCTTCATAATTTCCTCATTAATATGAAAAGACATGTGAAGCTCCACAAATTTCTTGATAAGTATGGAAAAGATTATGTAAAGATTCTGATTGTAATGGCCATGATGACTTCTAGTCCTTGGGTTACTAGTTTTACATGGATTATGGGTGTTTGGTTCTTCCTCCTACTTTGTATCTAGAAATTTCATTTTCATTTGTTGGTGTTTCTTTTTAGGGAGAAAGTTGTGTTTAGTCATGTTTTGGTGACCATGGGGGGTGATAGGTGCAGACTGGAACCTATTACCTATGGATAATTTCAAGTGAATGGCATTGTTTGGGAAATCTCAGAGAAGGGAACTTGGGTTACCCATTTTATGCTGAAGCTTCATGGGTTTGACTCACAAGTTTCCAATGAGTTTGTTAATGGTTGGAACAATAGGGTGTTGAGAGTCTTCAGGGTAAGGATCAGTATTACAGAGAACCTAATTTTGGAGATTATTGAGTTATCTTTTGAGGGTAAGAAATTTTATAGGGTTTGGTCAACTTTTAAGTCAACTTTGGTCAATTTCTTTAAAGGGTCAGGAAAGGGTGAAGCTTAAGAGATTAGCTTGTGGAGGTTATGATTGACATTCCATTAAGCCCATTTGGAGGGAAGTTGCCATGGCCATTATGAGATACTTCACTTTGGATGACAGATTCTCTGCTATTTATGGTTATCATTTCTTGTTGCTTAACCACTATAGGCATAATAAACTGGCATCTTTCCCTTTCTATTTTCTCCTCTCGCTGGAAAATGGAATTATGGGATTTAGAAAATAACCCAATAACCCCTTTCTACATGAGGGTTTAATGCTTCTGATTATGGAATATGTAAAAATCAAGTATGTATTAGAAGTACCTAAATTAAATAGAGCTCATAAGCTTAAGGAGGTCCTCTCTAGTTATGAAATGGGTAATGACTTTGAAGGAAAGGATGAAGGGGGTGAAGATTCAAGTTTGTTTGAAGAGGACTCTATTTCTCGAGAATATTTTGACAATCAACCCAAGAAAAGGGGGAAGAAAGAGGCTAGCCCTTCTTGATTTTGTGGTTCACATATAGATTTGGACATTGAGGAGTCTCCCTTAGTTAGGCTCAAGAGTAAAGGTTCGACTAAGGTTAAGAAAGGGAGCCATAGTTGTAAAAAGGAGGAGTCATCTCTTCCTTCGAGTGTGAAAAGAATAATTCTAGTAGTGGAAGGTGAGAAAGGGGTTGAGGGAAAGATCTTGAAGGGGAAGAAATCCCTAAACCTCGAGTTGGGTAAGGAGAGGGAGACTTTTTTTGTGGTAGAGGCGACGAATGGTAAGATGAAAGTCCAAGGTGGTGTTGTGGGTGAGATTGGTAAGCTTCAGAATTTGGAGGATCCTAAAGTTTTTGTTAATGTGAATAGGGTGGATATTGACTTGGTGAACTTGGATGTCTCTCTTGCCAACAAAAAAGTGAGAATGTCTTGTTGTTTAACAAACACAAATATTTTTTACTTATCATAAGCCAATGACCAATTAGAAATAAACTATTTGGGGAAAAGTAGGGACTTAGACATTGTTATAATATTCCACCATCAAGTTATAACACAAAATATTATTAAAATCATAAAGATTTAATAAACATGTGTAGGAGAAACAAATAAATAAAGGCATCAATCATATAGCTAGGTAAAGGAATAAGGATGAAACCCTAATTTGAATTTCTTAGATTGATTGTCAATGTTAAGCATTCTAAAACACTATAAAGAGATAGAAATAGGTTATTCCAAGAATGGATGTCAACACCACCTCTTATTAGGAACTTAAATGTCCAAAAGGTACAACAAGAATATAGAAGTCTCTAATAGAGCATACCAAACCAAGAAGATATGGAGAAGAATAAAATAAATCCACAAACTAAAATTCACAAGAACAATGTACAAATATAAATTAAACATAAAAGAAAGAGAAACCTAAAACTTAAAGGCTCACAATGAATAGCATTTCCCACATATTAGAGACATGCAATTACAACTAGGAATATTCTAGCATACATATGAAGTTACAATGTTCTGTACAAAAAATGTGATACACTATCATCTAAAAGGACATCTTGTACGCAAAGGTTATAGGAAAACATAAAACTAATACCTCCCTAAATCAAAAACAACATTTTAGATTAGTTATTCCATTCTTTTTATTATAATGTTATTACTACCTAGCTAAATATAATTATTCTTATACGTTCAATAATGTACACATGTGCATATTTTGGTTGAAGATCAAGAATAAAAATTAACTTTTGGGCCCTTATATGAATCAAATAGCTCACTAAGGAACACATAGAAATCTTGCATATTAATATTACCATAGTTGCATCAAGTATTTATGCTAATATTACATGGTTCATCATTATTGGAAAGTGGATCTATCCCAACACATAGGAAAAAAAATTCTTCATAATCTAATGTCTTGACATTGTCCTAAATGCAAACCACTTTACATATATTAATATCAAACTTAAATGCCTCATATTCACATGTTGCAAAATGACATACTAGGCTACATGATTTTTTATAAAGAAATCTTTTTATTAGGAAATCCCGAACAAAACTTTCAAATATAGGAAAATTCTCTTAAGTAAACTATATTGGGTTAAATATATAGGTCACCTAAAATGTGTAGCTCATCTTCTTCTTCATTTGCACAAAGATCCAAATATTACTTCTACTATCAATTTGGTTAACTTTATTAATGTTTGTAAAATATTATTGGAATATGAAAAACTAATGCTATAATCAAAATAGAAAAAATCATATACACTTGAGCCATATAGGTAACCCAAACCATCATTTAGATAATTGAAGTTAAATATGGAAAGTTGAGGCACCGCATGTGAAGGACCTAGTTTTTCATATTATAGGCTCTTTTATTTTCTATCACATTCATTGTAACATGCTACATGAGACTCATTACTATAACCAAATTAATTAATAAATCTACTAGAAAATTTATTAAGAAATAATGCTAAATTGACTTCATTAGTAGTTTATTCATCTTCTTTTGTTAGAACTTCTCTTTTAGCATATTTTGTATCTAATTGTTATAATGCTTCAAACCAAAGGAATAAATCACTATATACTATAACTTGGTCATTACCATCACAAATATTTATAGCTAACTTATTAGACTAAACATCCAAATCTAAGGGATATCAAACAATTTTGGATGTAAGATGTAACATCATTGATACCCTAATGGTTTCATAGAAGTTTACCTCAATAATAAGCCTATGAGAGACTTATGAGATTCATCTCTTTTGAAAAAATATTATACTTAGGATCAAAGACTCCATGATAAAATCTCAAACATTCTTATATAATATATCTTACATGCTTAGGGATATTTATCACAACTCAAAGTGAGATTACCTAATAGTAAACAAACAAATTGATTCATTGTTATTTCCTAAATATTAGAAAGTTATGCAATTAACCTACTAAGATCAACTTCATCTCTAAACTACTCAATAATAGTATTTTGAATTTTTTCGTAATATGAAATATAATTATCTAAGAAGCTAATATAATTATATTTTACATTACCCTTCTAATAGTGAACAAATAGTTTCAACAATACATCCTTAACAAATATCTTGAAATAATTCATTAGACTAACTAAGACATGAAGATGCACACTATGTAATGTAAATCACTCCCATCAAATAAGGACAATTAATTTTTGAATGTATTAGGTATTGAATTTATATATTTAGATATTCCATTGAACTTAAATTTTTTATTTATCTTAGCAAGAAAGAGTAGCCTTTCATGATGAACTCTATATAATTATAGGTGAAAATACAAAACATTTAATTAAAAAATACCTTGCTTAATCTTGTAAATTTCTTCTATATTTAGAATTGTTATTGATAGAGACAAACAATGCTTCCTTGATTACGAGTATTTGAGGGACTACCCCTATGAAGTACACTTACATTTAGATTCGTCATATGTTTCTCTCAAGAATAATTTTCTTAGAAACATTCCCACTAAGAACCCATATTCAAATACATATACTATGCGCCTATGTAATATATCAAAGAACCCATACAACTCATCACTACCTAATAAGTGATGCTTTCAATCATCAAGACATGTAATAAAGAATAATAAGAACCTTAATAATTTTGACGTCCTCGGATGCATTTTTTTAATGTCCTACAACCAGGGCATTCCTTGAGAAAACATTTTTTTGAGGCATTCTGTCAAACAGTTCGCGTGCCTTGTCTATGATTCCAAAAATTTTGCATACATGTCTACCAGGGTAGTTGTGACTATTAGCTCTCAAAAACGCAGGTTTGAACCACGAAAGGTTGCCAAGCTTTCATAACATTTTAGGGTAACAGAACAAGGTTTGAAACATTTAAACCTTCTACTCTCTAGGTGCTGCTAGACCTAGGCGGGTGTACCTGTAACAACTTAACCAGACTTGACAATTGATCTTCTCTTCATGCCATGATTTGTCCATGATAGCATATTGAAATGGACAAAACAAATTTGGTACATATTGTATACTAAAATGAAGACTAAACCCTAATATACTCAAACAACAGATGTAAAAAAGTATGAACGAAACAAAATGATGGAAATGGTGAGACCAGTGCCTTATATAATATACGGAGTCAAATGAAATATTAAATGAGTGACTTCTTTCTAGAGGACATTCAAATTGTTTGGCACATCTTGTTTATAACTAGTATAAACGTGCAAGGTTATGATTATTAAGTTCTTCTTATTGATCTAAATGAAATTCCCTGATTACTGTGATAAATTAAAAGGGTTTAATCCCTCCTTGAAAGAACCTATCAAACTATCACACAGATACGGTAAATACGCACTGGTAAACCAAACATAAACATGTTATGTTAATTTAGACAATCAGGCAACATCAATTTTAGAGACAACTTAAATAATTCTTTCAATAGGCACAACAAACCAATTAGCACCAGAAATATGCCAGCAAATTAGATGATTTTCATTGACATCTCCATAGCTTCAAAACATACATCAGAGTCTCAGCCCTATGAAACATGGTATTCCACCATATTTTCAATTCTCTATCCTATTCTACCTATATCTGCACAATGTTTTCAAAATGGGCATTTATACATTGAGAATACGAAAGGACTCAACCTTTCGGAAATAGAAAATAAAAATTACAAAACAAAAGATAGAGAATAATTAGGCTCTATTTAGCCACAAGTGAGTCTTAGCGAGGTGGTTCAAATAATCCCAGTGCTCATATGTGTTAGCATCTTCAACAACATTCCGGATCGTGATTTCCATCTTGATCATTTTCTCATTTTGCTCGCTCACTTCTTCCAATGTTGAATCCTCTACAGAAGTTGTCTTCATGATTTCATTCAGCATTGACTCACATTAATTTTTCCACCTGGTGGCTTCTTTCAAATCCCCATTGTCATCAGAAAATGTGATCACAATCTTCTTAGCAGCTTTTAACAACCCCTGTTCATCCCCTTGCAATTCATCATAAAAGTTTCGATGGTGATTAATAATATGATTTGCAGCTTCAAGTGCAGAACTGCTAGCCTCATCACTTTGAGCCAACTCATGAAACTTATCCATGATTTTTCCATCCATCCTTGTGTGCTCCTTCAATGTAGCGAGATTATGAGAGTATCTTCCCCACAATTTATTCAACCAAGATGTCAAATGATCCTGCCTCTTCTTGACAATTACAACAATTGCATTGTGCTTTCCCTAAGAATAACCACTAGATCTAATCCAATGATCTTTTGCCTGAGATCTTTCTCCTTGAGTGAGAATCTTGGTTGGCCCCATCGAAACACCAACCAAGTCTTTGAGTCTATCATTCTCTCTCAACATTCTTTCACTATTTTCCTTATACATCTCTCTTTCTTTTATCAACGTCTGGATCTGTGCTTTATTCAATTTTGCAATATTGATCCCAATCTCTGCAATAGCTATAGGATCAACTTCTCCAGCTTTTAGAGTCATGACATGGCCAAAGGCCTTCTTTGTATCAATTACCACTGATTTCCTGTGGGGTGGGTACAAAGCCCATATCATCAAGGATCCCTCATTAGTATTATACTTGGAGCCTGCATATACTTCTGTCACCTTTTCCTTGTCAAGCTTGTGTGTAGCATTATTGCCCTTCAAGAAACTATCAAAAACCAAAGCAAAATTTAAATCAAGTCCAGGAAAAATCATGACACGAGACCTTTCCAACATTTTCCTCCCCTTTTTAGGAGTCATATTCATCATTTCATCATCCACACATTTTCTCAATTGAGCCAACAATTGTTCCTCATTTCCTGAAGTAACATCATCAACATTCTCTCTTATTTCCTTCCCCTTCTGCTTGTACAAGAATTCCTTGAACTCTGGGGAATGTATAAACTCATCATAAGAGAAAAATGATTTGTATTCCATGTGCCTTGCATCAACATCACCGTTTTCAATACTTTGTTCCCTAACTGGGCAAACATATTGCCAATTCCTCATCCTAGATGCCTTTTCTGCTTTACCCTGTGGCACATTAGCTCTTGGTGTTTCCTCATCTCCAGAAGACAATAGCTCAATATCCTGCAACCCTTGATTGTACCTTTCAACCACCATTTCTGCTTCATCCTCATCCAGATTTTTGATCATATCATCAAATGGATAGGGTACATGTTGATACCCTCCAAAGTTAATCCTTTCTCTGGCTGAATTGATATACCCTTCAGGGTCAAAGTTTTTCCTGGGTGGTCCTCGTTTCATACTATAATGCAACAATCTATCAAGGATTGAATTATATCCCTCCTTAGCCAACATAGTAAAATCATCAAAACACAAAGTACTAGGCATAAAAGCCTGCTTTCCAAAAGAGCTAAAATGCATCACACTACTATAATCCATTTGCCTGACAATTTCCAAATATGTAATTCTATTCGGAACTATCCTTGGTAGGATAAAAGGAGAATCTTCAAACCCATAGACTTTGATCATTGTAGCTCCTTCTAAACAATACCAGTCACCCCAGTTATGATCAATTGGCCCGTTGAAGTCTTTGGGCCAAAGGAATCTTTTGATCTCATCAATCAATGAATAATTAAAAGGATACTTATAAAACTTATACAATGTTTTAACAAAATATTCCTCAAAATGAATGAAACTAGAATTGGAAAACCTGTTGTCCCAAATAGCAGTCCACAACTAAATAGGCAATACTTCACCCTCTTTACCAATTTGAGAAACTCTCATTTCAGCAGGCCATACCCCCAAATCCTGTCCAAAATACAACACCAAGTGCATCAACAACGAATAGTGTCTGAGATGAACAATAGAAGCACCACCCTTGATAGCCATCAATCCTGACTCTAGTTCCCTAGAAATGTATGAAGCATAATCAAATGGCCTAGAGTTATGATATTGGATATCCACTAAAAAAACCATTGGCACCATTGACATGAATTCTGGGGCATCCATCCCCAACACCTGACACACTGAAAAATATGTGTACTTCATATAAGGTTCAAACAAATCTACATGATAGGGAGGCCCTTCACTATCCTCCAGAGGTTATGGCTTGTTACCCTCTTTGACCCTATGAATTGGTAACCTCCAACCCTTGTAAATTGTATCCATTCTTGAAAATTCCTTCTGCAATTCCTCACAATTAATTTTCTTGCTGCAAAACCCTTCCAATTTGAAAACCTCACCAATTGCTTCTTTTGACACATATATCTGGGGTTTTCCAGAAGGATCACATATAGCTTTATGTTTTGGATCATAATGATCAGCAATCAATTTTACCAATTATGCATTTATGAATACATTAGGGCAGACCAATTTCCCTACATTCAACTTCCATGGATTACAAACTAGCTCAAAACGGTTTCTCCTATGGTAGTGGAAATTGAAAAGCTCATACCCTCTTACAGCAGTCCAGACATCACCTATGAACTTGCATTTATCATCCAGCCTATCAACTTCTGCCCTAAGTTGTGCGGACCTTCTAGCCTTAGGCCCTGAGCCAAGTAGTTGATCAATAAGGTCTTGGTTCAACCTCCTTTTAGTGCCTTCATGCTCTGTATCAATCTTTTGTTTCTTTCCCTTCGACTGACTACTCTCAGCAAGCTTTCTACCCTTACCCATTCCAGAACCACAAGACTCCATTTTCAGGCTTACAGAATCAAAATATGAAAAACAAAGAAGCAATTACTTACACTATTCTGCTCAAGCTCCTCAGACTGAAAAAATGTCTCAGTTCTCTATTCAGCATGCCAATTCACCAGCAATCAATTTGGAAATGAGGAATTGATTAAAAATTCGCTGTTATATCCTATCGTGCCATTAATGAAGCACGCATGAAGGCTCATTTGAAATTGGAACTGTCGCATCAAATGTCCTGTCGGTGAGAGATTTTCAAATCTGGAGCGAAGTCCTTTTGCAACGTTTACTTAACCTTTCACCAAGACACTCTGTGGTCTTATCGACACCTAGAATCAACTTGATGACTACTGCTTATGTTTTTCATGTCGCTGTGAGAATTCAAAGTCGGGAAGACATCTCATAGATATCTTTGCATCTTACCAATATGTACTCTTCAATGTATTCTCCAATCACTATGACAAGATTACCCTTTCACCGATGAAAATAATCCTACCGATGAAATAAATTCCATCGGCAAGACTCTGAGAACTAGGAAAAACTCAAACCGACACCCAATGTCTGGTCGAAACAATTCCTCTAGATTGCTCCATTCGACAAGACTCACCCCGAAGTATTTTGTCGATATATCTTTTGAACCTCAGCGAAGCTCATACCAAAAACTTCTTCTCCTGACGATGCATATCTCTATCGGCATAACTTTCTAATCGGCAAGACTCCATAGCCTCTCTCCGATAGCTTTTTGATGAAACCCCTTAAGCATTATCAGTGAGACCCAATGCCTTCGGTAAGACCTTACTCTGATAGTCTTCTGTTTGGCTGATACTTTAATCCATTCCCTAGTCGGTGAGACATGCTGACTTCGCCGTGACATTACATCGATGGCTTAACCTTTTGTCGATATATATTTTTTATATGCTGGTCGGCAAGAAAAAGTACTTCACCAAGACATTCTAGTTTTCCTATCGACTGAGCCCACCTGTCGCTGATGAACCCCTTCACACTTATCGGCAAGACACTACTCCGATATACTTTAGTCTCACCGATGTACATTCCTCGTCGCCTGTCGGTAAGACAATACTCAATCGCCAAGACCACCTGTCGAAAACCTTTAGCTTGGCCGAAACATTTCCACATGCGCCAGTCAGAGAAACAAAATGTTTTCACTGTGACCTTACGCCGATACTGATTCCCTTTGCCGAAATGACTCCTTTTGTCGCCGAAACAAGAAAATATCCTGCCGATAATCTACAACAGATACATATTAGTAAAAATTCAAGTCGGGGAGACCTTCACTATGTCTTGCCAATATGGGTCTTCTAATGAAATATGAAGGAATAGATGGATTCAAATGGATCATATGACAAAAAATAAGCAAGACAATACAAAGAGGGAATTTTATGCTTATGATGAGGACCCAATGCTGGAACTCTTGAATGCAAAAGACTGTAAAAATTTCAAAATTTTGCAGTTCTAATAGTGGTTCCGTCTAGGGATGAATGATAGTGAGATCATTACAAGGATTCAAATTTTTGGGTGAGTAGACCAAACTCAAAGTGATGGAACAAGTGAGCAAAATGGAACAAATGGCAATGGCGATGAATGAGATCCTATACTACTATACATGGAAGAATTTATTTCAAAAGAAGGAAAATCAGGATTGCCCATGTACTTGCAAATCCCGTTCCTTTCATATCCTAGACTACTATGCATGGAAAAGAATTTTAAAGAGGAAAATCAAGAGTTGTCCATGCACTAGCAACCCTTAATCCTCTGTGTTACTTCAAGAGAAAAAATGTTTCACAAATTGCCCATGTACAGGCAATTCCTGATCCTCACTAGCCATATTCTGTAGATAATATGAGTCTTCGCCTTTCTTTCCAACCACCACAAAAGGCCCTAGCCATATGGCTTCAAACTTCCCATGTTTTCCCTTTTCCTGGCACCTTGCATTCCACATCAGTACCAGATCACTTTCTCCAAATTTCCTATCCTTTGCCCTTTTGTCAAATAAATATTTCATTTGTGTCTGCAAATTTATATTTTGATTTTTAGCCACTCTCCTTATTTCATCCAATTCAGCTAGCTGCTCCATTCTTTCCTCCATGGGTTTAGGAATATCCAAATCTTCCTGAAGAATAAACTTGTAAATTGGTAACAAGTTCTGCAAAGGCATCCTGGCTTGTGCTCCATACACTAACTCAAATGGGGACTTCCCAATTGCCTTCTTCACCGTAATTCTATCAGCCCATACAACCAATCTTAATTTCGAATCCCAAACCTTCTTGTTCTGACCTAGCATCCTTCTTATAATCTTCAAAAGACTCTTATTGCTAGATTCCGCTTGTCCATTAGCCTGTGGATGATAAGGAGCTGCATAAGAAATGGCAATACCATATGTGCTACAGAAGCCTCTAAATTCATCTAATCTAAAACACATCCCATTGTTAGTGATCAACCTCAATGGCGTACCAAATCTGGTAATGATATTATCCATCAGGAACTGTGTCACCACCTTACTTGTAGCTTGTTTAGTTGGAATGACCTCTACCCATTTGGTAAAATAATTAGTGGCCACCAATATCCACCTATGTCCACCACTTGATTTTTCTTTTATTTCTCTGATGAAATCAATTCCCCATTGATGAAAAGGGGCATCAGCCTGCAAGGGTCGTAGTGGAAAAGCTCCCTGATATTTCAGTTTTCCAGAAAACTTTTGGTAGGCTTCACATTTCATCACATATGCAAAAGAGTCATTAAAAATCTTAAGCCAATAATACCTTGCCCTGAGGATTTTATGAGCAGTTGTTTTTGCTGAGTAATTTCCTCTGCAAACCCTTTCATGCACTTCACTCAAAACATGTTTAGCTTGAAACTCATCTAGACACAACAATAGCATACCATCTTTATTTTTCCAAAATAAATCTCCATCCATAAAAACATATTTGGATGCCTGCAACTTCAGCATTCTTCTCTGGTTGTCATTCAATCCTTCTGGACACTTCATGTATTTAAGATAATACATGATATCAATATACCGTTGAGTATGCTCAATGCTTGCAATTACATCTTCTTCTTCTACATTGCAAATCTGATTTGCTTCAATATTTTCCTCTGTCATTAGTTTAGCCAAACCCCGACCTCTGAATAATTTTGTAATTTGAATCTCCAGGTCAAATTCTTGGATTTTGTTGATCCATTTGCATCTTTTACCTATTACTTCAGACTGAGTTAGAATATATTTAACTGTTGCATGAGGAACATAAGCAACTACCTTTGCTCCAACAAGATATGGCCTGAAAGCTTTTACAGCTTTCACTAGTGCAAATGCTTCCTTCTCCATTATATCATACTTTAGTTCAGAACACTGTAATGACTTACTAAAAAAAGATACCGGCTGCTCATGACCGTCTTCATTCTTTTGTATCATAATAGCTGCAACAGTGTGCATTGAGGCAAATGAAAAAATCTAGAAGGGTTTTGAAAAGTCAGGCGACTTAAGAATAGGAGCCTCCTTGATGGCTCATTTTATAGATACAAAGGCTTCCAAAGCTTCTGCAGTCCATTCTATCTTTTGTCCTTTCTTTAACATTTTTGATATAGGTTTGATAATCTCAACAAAATCGGAAACAAACCTTCTAACAAAGTTAATTTGTCCAAAAAATGACTATATCGCCTTAACAGTTTTAGGGACAGGGATTTTATCAATAGCCTCCACCCTTTCAGGGTCTATCCTAATCCCTTCCTTTGAAATGATATGCCCCAAAAGCTTACCCTCTGTGACAGCAAAATTACACTTCTTAAGGTTTAAGCTAATACCATACTCAAGGGCTTTTATAAATACCTTTTCCAAATGATGAACATGATCCTCAGCCTTCTTGGAGTAAGTAGTGAGATCGTCCTGATACACCACCATGAGAACATTAATCAAATCAGCAAATACCACATCCATGGCTCTTTGAAAAGTTTCCCCTGCATTAGTGAGACCAAATGGCATCCTCAGATAAACATATGTTCCCCAAGGAGTTGTGAATGTTGTTTTGTATTGCTCAGACTCTTTAACTTTGACATGATTATACCCTAAAAATCCATCCATCATAGACAACAACTCGCAGCCTGTCACCTTATGCAATATGGCCTCCATATTAGGCAGAGGATAATTGTCTTTAAGGGATGCCATGTTTAGATTTCTAAAATCTACACATAATCTAATGTCTTCATTTTTCTTTCTGACAGGAACCAGATTTGACACCCATGTTGAATGTCTAATTGGCTTAATGATTCCACCATCTCTGAGCTTCGCCAATTCCTCCTGCATCTTAGGTTCCAAAGTTGGATTGATAGGCCTTTGCTTTTGTCTGAATGTTTTAGCGTCTGACTTCAATGGTATTTCATTCTGAAACAAGTCTTCTCTATATGCTTTCAGATCTTCATAAGACCAAGCAAATACATGTTTATACTTTCTCAACAATTCAATCAACATTCTTCTAATTGCAGGACTTATCCTTTTACCTATGTACACCTTTTTTGGTGCCATTTCAGTTCCTAAATTAATTTCTTCAATGTCATCCCTTCCAACTGGTGTTTGCTTCATTAAAGGCCGATCACCTCCATCATATACCCTCTCAAGTGCCACCAAGCCTTTAGGAATCTTATTTGTTTTAAGCTGAAAAATCTCTTTTCCAAAGACTATTTCTTTTCCATCGATTTCTTCAACAAAGGTGCTGAATTCAATCTCTTGGGCTTCATACTAATCAACATAGTGCAAAATTTTTAATAAGTCAATATCATCATTGAAAACCTGCCAGTTATATATATTATCAGGCACAACAGGCCTTGTCTTGAATTCAATTTGGGATACTCCAGCCAATGTAATATCATCTCTCTTCAACGCTATATTAGCTAGAAAATCTGCCATTATGTTCTCCGATCTATCTACCCACTCAATTGAGAAGGCATCAAACAGCTCAATTGTATCCCACACAACATTTTTGTACTGCTTTAATCTTTTTTTTTTGCTGCATACTTTGACTTAATTTGTGAGACAACTAATTTTGAATCTCCTAGAACAGCCATCAACCTTATTTTATACTTCACTGCTATATTCAATCCAGTTAATAGAGCTTCATATTCCATCACATTATTGGTACATTTAAAAGTTAACAAGAATGAACTTAAATGTAATACCTTCAGGCGAAATGAATACTATCCCAGCTCCATTGCCTTCTTGGTTGCAGGCTCTATCAAAATACATCTTCCACACACCATTGTGATTCCGTGTAGCATGCTTCTCAATAGGATCACTATTAGTCAATTCAGGCTATGCTGGTTCTATTTTGAAACTCCCAAAATCCACATCATAAAAGCAATTGATTTGGTCTTGTGGCACACAATCAATGAGCTGATTCATCCTCGGCTCCCTGTACAATTTCACTTCTTGGCCATTTACAGGAATGGTTGCATAAGAGAGATCAAATTGGACATTTCCACCAATAGTTGTTGTCCACTGTCTTGATAAAAGCATACCAAATTGAGGAGGGGTGTCTATCACTGTTATATCAATATTGTAAGCTACTTGAGGATAAGCAACTAACTTGACTTCTACATCTTTCATTATACCAACCAAAGGAACAGGTCGGTTATCCATTGCATAACATTTTCCTTCATTTGTATCCACCCACATGCCTAGTTGTTTCATTACTCCTACTGGCATAATATTCATGGCAACACTAGAATCTATCATGCAATTCCTTAATAATTTGTTATTTATGAGTAATGTGATAAATAAAGGATCAACCTATGGCGGACTTGTCAATACATTACTCAAGCAGACTTCTAGGATGTTTACTTTATCCTGCTTATTTTTAGTAGCCATTTTATTTTCAGAACTTACATGTTTTTCACTTTCATTTGTTATCAATTGCATTGCACTATCCCTGTATTCTTTAATTTTCATCATTTCAAGAAGTGGGACAAACATTTTTATCTGAGACAAGGCTTGAGTGTGATCAAAAGAGGAACCTTCTATCTTAATCACTTTCTTTTGTTCTGATGTTTCTCCTTTGTTCACTTCTTTTTCTCCTCTTCCTGACTGATCAGTTTTTTGAATTTCTCTATGTAGTTCTCTTACTGCATCCTTTTGGATAGAATTTTGTTTGCTTTCCTCACATTGTTTGTTTTCAATTCTCTTTGAGACTCCTTCTACAACTTTCTGATCTTTCATAAAAATACCCCTAGGGACACCCTCTTTCTCATTTACTTCCCTATTTCTCAGCCAATACTTACTCTTTGCTTCTTCTACTGTAGCAACAGTCAATCTTTCTATCTCTTCCTTAGTAAGTCTCCTCACATTACTGTGAGCAGCCACCTCAATAGGTTGTGGTTCTACATAATCATCTTCAAAGTCAGAAAAGACATACTACTCAGCCATATAGACATTATACCTCTGTTCTCCAACATCATATTCATAACCTCCCTCCTCCGAAGATGAATATCTCTCCTCAGCATGGTGAAAATCATTTGAAGTTAAGTAAATTGTGTGATCTTCTCCACCATCTCCCCTTAACATTCCTTCTTCATGCATTCTTTGAGCTACAACACAATACTCAGGGGAATGTGGCTTATCGCAAGCCTCACAAAAATAATTGTTATTCACCATATACGTTCCCTTCTTCTTCAATGGATCAGGAGTTTCTTTGCTTCCAAGCCTATCTATTACAGGTTTTCCATCCTTCCAGTTTGTGTTATAGGGCATATCATGCAACCTCGGCCTTGGCCTTTCATTCCTATATGTGTTCTCCTGCTTATATTGATAATTATTGTTTTGTTGAGGAGCTCTAGGGTTGTCTCTCTTATTCATTATTCCAACAGCCTTTCTATTATTCTCAATTGTTAATGCTATCTTTTGTGCTTCAGCTAAGTCCCTTGGGAACTTGTTTCTTAGCTCATACCCTATTTTAGGGTCGAATGCATTTAGGTAAACACTTAATGCTACAGAGTCTGGTAACTTTGATCCGGGAGGTATTCTATTCTGCAGTTTATTAAATCTTATGTTAAAATCAAAGATTGAATCATTCTGACCTTTCTGAATTCACATTAGTTCATGGAGAGCAGCGTTTGGTGCACTCAAATTCCCAAATTGTTCAAGGAATTAATCCTAAAATATTTGGAGAGAATAAATAGAAGTAGTTGCCAGGCTATTGAACCAATCCCTAGCTTCCTCAATAAGGGACATCATGAATAATATCATATGCAAATCTTCATAAGGTACATCCAAATCCTGAATGAAGGCATTGAAATTCCTTAAATGATCCTCGGCTGTGATTGCATTACTTCCTGTAAACTTGGGTACTAAACCTCTCCAACTGCTGTCCATAGGATAAGGGTATAATTGAAACCCTGCTAGATCAAATTGTCTAATCATTGTTGCATATTGATAAGGAGGAGGATTAGGTGGGTGCTAATATTGGTACATAGGGTTATTGTATTGCATATTTTGCTGTGGCACATGATGCTGACTAGGAGGTGGATAATTATTTGTATGTCGTGTGGGAATATGAGGTGGATGATTTGGTTGTCTATACTGATTCCCAATTTGATAGTGAGGGTTCCTTGGTGGTTCAAAATACCCATCACCATGATTACCCTGTTTATGGGGTGGTACATACTTTGGGGGAAAACCGGATGTGTGAGGAATGTTCTGAGCTCTCTATAGTTTGAATTCTCTCATTGCTTGAATCATTTGGGCCTTTTCCTACTCTTCCCTTTCCTTTTTTTGAGATTCAAACCTCGCTTTAACTTCTTCATTAGTTAAAGATTCATAATCTTCCTGATGAATTTCCTGATTAGTAGGTCCATTCTGATTACCTTGCATTTTTTGGTCATATTCATATTGAATTCTGAGTCATTCAAGTTTGAATCCAGCTTCAAACTTGGCCTGTTTTCTAGCCTCAAATTTAGCTTGTTTCTGAGCTTCAAATTCAACTTGTTTCTGAGGGTTGTAAAAAGGGTTTTTCTAATCTTCTGGGGTACAAGGCTCTTCTGTTGAACTATCTTTCCATGTGTCAAAACAATTCTCACCATAAGGTATTGATGATTTGTCTTTGTTTGTAAAGCACATGTCCTCACTTTTTCCTTTACCCTTGTCAGCCTTATCATCTTTATGTGTCCACCTACTATTTCCAAGAGGAGCTCCAAATTGACCTCCCCTAAATTGAGATCTTCTTCCATTCATATTGTAATGTTTGATCAAAGTCGCCACTCACTTCCTTGAAAGTGAGAAAAAGATTGTTACTTGTTATTTTCAGCGGAGTCTGTATATGGGACTTCTAACTCTATGATTAAGGCGCAGATTCTTTTTTATCCCCAATAGAGTCACCAATTTGTTAGCTCTCAAAAATGCAGGGCTGAACCATGAAAGGTTGCCAAGCTTTCACAACATTTTAGGGTAACAGAACAAGGTTTGAAACATTTAAACCTTCTACTCTCTAGGTGCTGCTAGACCTAGGCGGGTGTACCTGTAACAACTTAACCAGACTTGACAATTGATCTTCTCTTCATGCCATGATTTGTCCATGATAGCATATTGAAATGGAAAAAACAAATTTGGTACATATTGTATACTAAAATGAAGACTAAACCCTAATATACTCAAACAACAGATGTAAACAAGTATAAACAAAACAAAATGATGGAAATGGTGAGACCAGTGCCTTATATAATATACATAGTCAAATGAAATCTTAAATGAGTGACTTCTTTCTAGAGGACATTCAAATTGTTTGGCACATCTTGTTTATAACTAGTATAAACATGCAAGGTTATGATTATTAAGTTCTTCTTACTAATCTAAACGAAATTCCCCGATTACTGTGATAAATTAAAAAGGTTTAATCCCTCCTTGAAATAACCTATCAACCTATCACACAGATACGGAAAATACGTACTGGTAAACCAAACATCAACATGTTATGTTAATTTAGATAATCAGGCAACATCAATTTTAGATACAACTTAAATAATTCTTTCAATAGGCACAACAAAACAATTAGCACTAGAAATACGCCAGCAAATAAGATGATTTTCATTGACATCTCCATAGCTTCAAAACATACATCAGAGTCTTAGCCCTATGAAACATGGTATTCAACCATATTTTCAATTCTCTATCCTATTATACCTATATCTGCACAATGTTTTCAAAATGGGCATTTATACATTGAGAATACGAAAGGACGCAACCTTTTGGAAATAGAAAATACAAATTACAAAACAAAAGATAGAGAATAATTAGGCTCTATTTAGCCACAAGTGAGTCTTAGCGAGGTGGTCCAAATAATCTCGGCACTCATATGTGTTATCACCTTCAATAGCATTCCAGATCGTGATTTCCATCTTGATCATTTCCTCATTTTGCTCGCTCACTTCTCCCAATGATGTATCCTATGCAGAAGTTGTCTTCATGATTTCATTCAACATTGAATCACATTCATATTTCCACCTGGTGGCTTCTTTCAAATCCCCATTGTCATCAGAAAATGTGATCACAGTCTTCTTAGCAGCTTTTAACAATCCCTATTCATCCCCCTGCAATTCATCATAAAAGTTTCGATGGCGATTAATAATATGATTTGCAGCTTCAAGTGCAGAACTGCTAGCCTCATCACTTTGAGCCAACTCATGAAACTTCTCCATGATTCGTCCATCCATCCTTGTGTGCTCCTTCAATGCAGCGAGAGTATGAGAGTATCTTCCCCACAATTTATTCAACCAAGATGTCAAATGATCCTGCCTCTTCTTGACAATTGCTGCAATTGCATTGTGATTTCCCTAAAAATAAGCACTAGATCCAATCCAATGATCTTTTTCCTGAGATATTTCTCCTTGAGTGAGCATCTTGGTTGGCCCCATTGAAACACCAACCAAGTCTTTGAGTCTATCATTCTCTCTCAACATTCTTTCACTATTTGCCTTATACATCTCTCTTTCTTTTATCAACATCTGGATATGTGCTTTATTCAATTTTACAATATTGATCCCAATCTCTGTAGTAGCTACAAGATTAGCTTCTCCAGCTTTTAGAGTCATGAAATGGCCAAAAGCCTTCTCTGTATCAATTACCACTGATTTCCTGTGGGGTGGGTACAAAGCCCATATCATCAAGGATCCCTCATTAGTATTATACTTGGAGCCTGCATATACTTTTGTCACCTTTTCCTTGTCAAGCTTGTGTGTAGCATTATTGCCCTTCAAAAAACTATCAAAAACCAATGCAGAATTTAAATCAAGGCTAGGAAAAATCATGACACCAGCCCTTTCCAACATTTTCCTCCCCTTTTCAGGAGTCATATTCGTCATTTCATCATCCACACATTTTCTCAATTGAGCCAACAATTGTTCCTCATTTCCTGAAGTAACATCATCAACATTCTCTCTTATTTCCTTCCCCTTCTGCTTGTACAAGAATTCCTTGAACTCTGGGGAATGTATAAACTCATCATAAGAGAAAAATGATTTGTATTCCATGTGCCTTGCATCAACATCACCACTTTCAATACTTTGTTCCCTAACTGGGCAAACATACTGCCAATTCCTCATCCTAGATGCCTTTTCTACTTTACCCTGTGGCACATTAGCTCTTGGTGTTTCCTCATCTCCACAAGACAATAGCTCAATATCCTGCAACCCTTGATTGTACCTTTCAACCACCATTTCTGCTTCATCCTCATCCAGATTTTTGATCATATCATCAAATGGATAGGGTACATGTTGATACCCTCCAAAGTTAATCCTTTCTCTAGCTGAATTGATATACCCTTCAGGGTAAAAAAATTTCCTGGGTCGTCCTCGTTTCATATTATAATGCAACAATCTATCAAGGATTGAATTATATCCCTCCTTAGCCAACATAGTAAAATCATCAAAACACAAAGTACTAGGCATAAAATCCTGCTTGCCAACTAAAATGCATCACACTGTTGTAATCCATTTGCCTGACAATTTCCAAATATGTAATTCTATTCGGAACTATCCTTGGTAGGATAAAAGGAGCATCTTCAAACCCATAGACTTTGATCATTGTAGCCCCTTCTAAACAATACCAGTCACCCCAGTTATGATCAATTGGCCCGTTGAAGTCTTTTGTCTGAAGGAATCTTTTGAGCTCATCAGTCAATGAATAATTACAAGGATACTTATACAACTTATACAATGTTTTAACAAAATATTCCTCAAAATGAATGAAACTAGAATTGGCAAACCTGTTGTCCCAAATAGCAGTCCACAACTGAACAGGTAATACTTCACCCTCTTTACCAATTTGAGAAACTCTCATTTCAGTAGGCCATACCCCCAAATCCTATCCAAAATACAGCACCAAGTGCATCAACAACGAATAGTGTCTGAGATGAACAATAGAAGCACCACCCTTGATAGCCATCAATCCTGACTCAAGCCCCCTAGAAATGTATGAAGCATAATCAAATGTCCTAGAGTTATGATATTGGATATCCGCTGTGATAACCATTGGAACCATTGACATGAATTCCAGGGAATCCATCCCCAACACCTGACACACTAAAAAATATGTGTACTTCATATAAGGTTCAAACAAATCTACATGATAGGGAGGCCCTTCACTATCCTCCAGAGGTTCTGGCTTGTTACCCTCTTTGACCCTATGAATCGATAACCTCCAACCCTTGTAAATTGTTTCCATTCTTGAAAATTCCTTCTGAAACTCCTCACAATTAATTTCCTCGTTGCAAAACCCTTCCAATTTGAAAACCTCACCAATTGCTTCTTTTGACACATATATCTGGGGTTTTCCAGAAGGATCACATATAGATTTATGTTTTGGATCATAATGATTAGCAATCAATTTTACCAATTCTACATTTATGAATACATTAGGGTAGACCAATTTCCCTACATTCAACTTCCATGGATTACAGACCGGCTCAAAACAGTTTCTCCTATGGTAGTGGAAATTGAAAAGCTCATACCCTCTTACAGCAGTCCAGACATCACCTATGAACTTGCATTTATCATCCAGCCTATCAACTTCTACCCTAAGCTGTGCAGACCTTCTAGCTTTAGGCCCTGAGCCAGGTAGTTGATCAATAAGGTCTTGGTTCAACCTCCTTTTAGTGCCTTCATGCTCTGTATCAATCTTTTGTTTCTTTCCCTTTGACTGACTAATCTCAGCAAGCTTTCTACCCTTACCCATTCCAGAACCAGAAACTCCATTTTCAAGGTTACAGAATCAAAATATGAAAAACAAAGAAGCAATTACTTACAGTATTCTGCTCAAGCTCCTCAAACTGAAAAAATGTCTCAATTCTCTATTCAGCATGCCAATTCACCAGCAATCAATTCAGAAATGGGGAATTGATTAAACCTTCACTGTTATATCCCGTCGCGCCATTAATGAATCACGAATGAAGGCTCGTTTGAAACTGGCATTGTCGCATCAAACGTCCTATCGGTGAGAGATTTTCAAATCTGGAGTGAAGTCCTTTTGCAACATTTACTTAACCTTTCGCCAAGACACTCTGTGGTCTTACCAACACCTGGAATCAACTGTATGACTACTGCTTCTGTTTTTCATGTCGCTATGACAATTCAAATTTGGGGAGACATCTCATAGATATCTTTGCATCTTACTGATATGTACTCTTCAATGTATTCTCCAGTCGCTATGACAAGATTACCCTTTCGCCAATGAAAATAATCCTACCGATGAAATAAATTCCATTGGCAAGACTCTGAGAACTCAGAAAAACTCGAACCAACACCAAATGTCTTGCCGAAACAATTCCTCTAGATTACCCCATTCAGCAAGACTCACCCCAAAGTATTCTGTTGGTATATCTTTTGAACCTTGGTGAAGCTCATACCGAAAACTTCTTCTCCTGACGATGCATATCTCAATCGGCATAACTTTCTAATCGACAAGACTCCATAGCCTCTCTCCGATAGCTTTTTGATGAAACCCCTTAAGCCTTATCGGTGAGACCCAACGCCTTCGATAAGACCTTAATCCGAGAGTCTTCTATTTGGCCAATACTTTAATCCATTCCCTATTAGGTGAGACATGCTGACTTTGCCGTGACATTACATCGATGGCTTAACCTTTTGCCAATATATATTTTTTATATGCCAGTCGGCAAGAAAAAGTACTTCGCCAAGACATTCTAGTTTTCCTACCGACTGAGCCCACCTGTCGCTGATGACCCCCTTCACACTTATCGGCAAGACAATACTCTGACATACTTTAGTCTCACCAATGTACATTCCTCGTCACCTGTCGATAAGACAATACTCAATTGCCAAGACCACCTGCCGAAAAACTTTAGCTTGGCCGAAACATTTCCACATGCGCCAGTCAGAGAAACAAAATGTTTTCACTGTGACCTTACGCTGATACTGATTCCCTTTGCCGAAATGACTCCTTTTGTCGCCGAAACAAGAAAATATCCTGCCGATAATCTGCAACAGATACATATTAGTAAAAATTCAAGTTGGGGAGACCTTCACTATGTCTTTACCGATATGGGTCTTCTAATGAAATATGAAGGACTAGATGGATTCAAATGGATCATATGACAAAAAATAAGCAAGACAATACAAAGAGGGAATTTTATGCTTATGATGAGGACTCAATGCTAGAACTCTTGAATGCAAAAGACTATAAAAATTTCAAAATTTTACAGTTCTAACAGTGACTACAACATCTAACAACATCCCGCTATCCATTTACCTGCGATAGATATCCATGCCCTTTTCCAAAGCTCCCATTTTGGCAGAGGCATAAGGAATGTTGGCAAAGGTGGCGGAGTCTAGCTTTACAACTGCCAATTGCATTTAGTCAAAAGTTTCTAAATCCTTCTCAACAAATGCATTTTGCGTATAGCATTCCATGAGACTGCATTTATTTGAGGCATCCACTCAAACAGTTCACGTGCCCTGTCTATGCTTTTGCATTTTGCATACATGTCTACCAGAGGATTTCAAACTTAACTATCTACATGCTCTACAGATGGAAGAAAAAATAAAAATGACAAGAAGCAGCAACAAGCTAGGCTTCCATAAGAAGTAAGAAGTAGCAGCAGGGAAAAAAAGACATCAAACCAACTTTCTATTTCGGAAGGAATATCCTGCACTAGAAATACTCCTATTGCTGCTTGAGCGGGAGAGGCAAATCTGAAATTTCAACTCAAACTTAACTGTAGTTTCATTATCAATGAGTGTGACAGCTGGATTTGGCAAAAGTTGCAGTGGTCGTGCCTGTCAGAATTAGAGGAGTGCAGTAGAAAACAAAACGGGAAACGAAAGAGAAAAATTCCACCGAATAGTGTAAGAGTGGGACCCAGAGCCACGTAAGAAGTCAAATCCTTAATGTGTGATGGTTAAGCCGCGCCTCAGTGTAGTTCTCTCTGCCTTTTTGGACTCCTTCTTGCCCAAATCGATTGGAGAACTTAATCAGTGTTCCACAAGGTCGATGTGCTTTAAATTCTTGGATCTAAAGTAGATTTCCTTATCACAAGTACTGCGAGGGAATTGCAAGTCGTCATGTAGTTGACATTAAAGCCGACATCTGGCATAATGGAAACTATCTTTATATAAAAATTCCCTCCATCTCATTGGTTTGTAATACTCTTGGTGGTGGCTACATGAAATGGAACCATGATGCCATATATGGGTACCAGAACAACATCATATTTTCTTTCATATAAGCCTGAATCATGAGCTCTTTAGAACGGGGATATCCATCTCCTGTATCTTAGCCCGTGCAGCCAACCCTCTTGTACTCTCCTCATTCCTTAGCCTGGCAAGTTCTTCTTAGTGTCACCGACGCCGCTCTTCTGTAGTCATTTCTTGATTATTAATTCGTTGAGTTGCCTTGGAGATGCCCGATTCTCCTCCATTTAGTTTGACCATGGGTTCTACTTCACTTCCTTATCTTCATCATCGGCGTTAAATGAGTTTACAACATCATTGTGTACTTTGGAGCTATCTCCAAATGCATTTCAGCCCCTTTATCCTTATCAACCTTGGTGTCGGCAGGGAGCAATGAATAATTCTATTTGATATTAGTTTCTATTGTCAATATATGAATAACGGTAAATTCCGAATCTGATATTTAAATCAGGCCCTTAATTAAGATCATTTTAGTTTATAAATATATAGATAGAGTATAAAGTAGAGTTACCAGGTTGATATATATACCTACAATATGCATATACTAAGATATAAATTTATATATGTATTTGTGTATTCATTATGTCTATTACAAAAGTGTCTTTTGCTTAAGTGTTGAAATTATATAGTTGAAAACAAACGGATAAGTAATATAGAAGTTGGATATTTTGGAATCAATAATGGAAGACTAGTGTATATGAAAAAAAAAGAGTATTTTTGAAGACTATTTTAGCTCGTGAAATGTTAAGTTTAGAACTTATTATGTGTGGAATATTAGTTTATTTATATTAATAATAGAATGATTTGTTCAAGGAACAAATTGGAATATCTTGTTCAAGGAGTTTGATCATTAATGGTAAATAGTTTGATTGAAGATTCTTTTCTAATAATGGATTTAGTGGTAATTATGTGCACAAGTTTGGAACTTATGTGGTATTGTTATCTATTGGAGTAATTATGTTCATTGTTTAAAGTGGGAGTCGTCTGAAATGGTTCTATGATTGAATTTGATTATCTTCTTGATGATGTTTCCACTCTTGATGTGAGTGTCAATTGTAAATAGTCCTTTCATGTTCATGATTTAGTCAGTTCTTTGATGGGAGATACTGTGCAATAACGGTTAGTCAGTTTTCTAGAGGCTAGGAAGAAGCGTCTTTCTGATGTAATTTTTGGTATCCTTTGGGATGAATGTTTATGATCTATTGTTCAATGTTTATGTTATTGTGTGAAGCGGGTGTTGGAGTTTTATCTTTCATAATGGAAATTCCTTGGAATCATGATGTTGGTTGTGAAGCATTGATATGGGTAAGTTGGTCATTTTCCATGCACATTATGTTCACTTTTGATTGAGTTGAACTTGAGAGCAGGAAGGTTAATGCCTTGCTATCTAGTTTTCTTTGGGTTTTAAGTTTGTGCAAGTGGTGTTATTTTTAGTCTCAGAGGTTTCCTTGTAGAAGGGGGAGTGGCTCTCAATGGGGGTCAGTGCATGAAGTGGCATCTAGGACAACCCATGTGGGAGTAGTTTAATCAAGTGATAACCTAATTAATTAACTAAGGGGGTTGGGTAGAATTAAACCTTAACTAAGATTATTGGATGCCTCACCCATGCCTGTAACGTTCATTGAGGCTAACAATGGGTTGGGAAGGCTTGGTCGACAAGACTAATATCCTTGTCTCCACCAGAGAATAACTGGTCCCACATGTATCACCCTATGGGGTCAGCGCATAAAGAGAGGTTGTTGGGACAACCATAGATGGGGGTCAGCGTCTAGGCTGTCAGGACAACCCATGCAAAAAACCATGTGATGACACTCTCCCTTGCTACGATCTATCATTTCCTTGTTTAGCTTTCAGTATTATATGTGTGTGCCTATAGAAGTTGTCACCTTGTGTTGTGTTATGTTGTTCTACTTGCTCTTGTGTGTCGTGTCAACCTTGTGAAGTCTTTAGTCCTTTGTCTGTCAATGATGGTGGGGCCCTTTGTTACCTCCTAGCACTGGGGATGGACCTTTGGGTCCACATAGTTGGGTGGAACGTGTTTTGTCCTCCATTGGGTTCCCTTCTCTTGCTCATGTCATGTCAGCTTCACTCGATCTGCAGACTACTGTACTGCTTCTTCTCTTTGAGATTTGTGATCATTGTACTATATCTCTATTATGTATCGTGTATCATGTGTTGAGCACTCCTCTCTTGTATCGAGGAAGTATTACTGTACAACTTGTAATTGTAAAACTAAACTAATGTATCTCATGTATGTGAAGAATTATGTATACAGTGATATTGTACTTGTTAATTGAAATGAATGTAATCAAATATTCCTTTATGTTTAAGTATGGTTGTAACTTATGGTTCATTTGATGAAATGTGATGCTTAATGATGATTAGGATTTGGTTATTAGTATGTAATACACTACAACAAACCCCTGTGATTAGCTCCCTTTTTTGCTCTATTTTTTTCTTCCACCCACTATTTTAATTTATTTTTCTCCATTTTTTGGGAAAATTCAGCACTATTTTTTAGGATGGCACTATTTTTGGCATTTTTTACGCTGACCAGAATAATCTAGCATTACATTCAGCAAAAATTTGCATCGGCATTAGTGTCGCAATTAATGCCAAGATTAGCTCTGCTATTAATACCCACTACAACGCCCTTATGAATTCCTACATTAACACCAAGATTAGTGCCAAAAAATGATACCCACTGTAATGCCCAGATTAATGCCTAAATTAGCAACCAGATTAACATTTGTGTTAGCGCCCATATTAGCACCTTTAGTAGTGCCTATTTTAGTGCCTGCTTTAGATCCTTTTGGCGCCTAATTTAGCACCTGGTGTAGTGCCTAATTTAGTGCCTAATTGTTCTAATCTAGTAGGGATTAAGGGTGTTAGAACAATAAATCCTTCCCCAATATTCACTTCCTTTAGTTGCTTGCCTACATTTCACTTGCATCATTTGAAAGATCTACTGCCTTTGATTTTTCATTGTATTTAACATGAAATGCAATAATTTGTGTGACAAGATCCATATTGTCACCAGCATTCCCCATTTATTCCTCCAAATAATCATAAACAAATAAAAATTCACCTTTACTGCAGTACTTTGTGCAGATTAAGTGCAAATTAAGGGTTGAGGGTTGAGGGATTAAGGGTTAAGGGTTGAGAATTGAGGGTTAAGGGCAGTTTAATGTATAGGGTAGAGGGTTGAGGGTAGAGGATTTAGGGGCGTATATGGTTCAAGGATTAGGGTTCAAGGTCCAATGTATAGGGTGGAGGGTATATGAGTTAATGAGGGATTAAGGTTTAAGTGTACTTGAGGGTTGAGGGTTGAGGGTTGAGGGTAATTGAGGGTTTAAGGGTTGAGGGATTTGTTAGGTCTCAAAAGTGCAGGTTTTAAACCATAAGGGGGTGTCAATCCCTTAATACACCTTTGTCCCACAAAAAAGGTAAACAAGATTGATTACCTTCTACTCTCCAGGTTCTACCAAACCTAGGCGGGTATACTTGAACAATAAGGAAGATTTACAGGTAAATATGGTTCTTGAATTGAGAAATCTACTCACTAAGGCACATGAAGGTGAAGTAGATACAGAGTTTTAGTGACTAATTTCTAATGAGAGTAATTGAGAATTCAAGTTTGTGAGTTGTATTTTGTATGTGGTATCTAATTATGACTAGTGCCTACTTCTATTGGGTGGACAAAGTGGAGGGGTGAATGATGGTTTTGGATATAGGATTCTGTAAGATGGGTAGATTCACTCTTTAGCTTAACTTGAATAGTTGGGCACTCTTCTTAGTAATCCTAGTGATATCCCCTCATGCTACTGTGAAGTTGTGAAAGGATTTAATTCAAATGTGAAAGGAAACCAATTAAGACAATCTATTCAAAAGGACTTTATTCCAAATAGGAACCTATCAAATTTGATTTCTAAAAAGTAACTTTAATTCTTTTGCACACTAAAACCAGTCAACAACATCACACAATTACAACAAATGTGTATTGACAAATTAAATTTATTTTCACACAATTTGAATAACATAAACATCCACTTCAGAGACAACCAAATAACATATAAGCATATAAATCCACATAATAGTTGAGCACTTGAAATAAAATTAACAATTATGTAACCTTTGATCCATTATATTTATCTTTGAATAATATGCAAATTTATAATAGTAGTTTTTGATATGATATGGATGGGTGAATTGGTGCAATCTATTTTCTTACTAATTCCTACCCTAAATGGAAATGATGTGATGATGATCTATTCGGTTCTTGGTCTCTCTTATATATATATGAGAGGAAACAAGCTACAGAACCGTTACAAAAATTCATGTCATTTGATAACTAAACATAATTAAGAAAACAAAATATTTTAGCAAATGAATGCACCGATTCGTTAATCTCCAAGCAGAAGCCTATGACCACCTAAGATATGTTGAAAGCTTCTACTCCATGATAGGGTGCTCATGCTGTTGGTTGACTCCTTTCATCCCGATGGTTGTTTCGTTGTGTCTGGTATATCCATAGTTTGGTTAAGGAACAAATTAAATGTAGAGAGGTGATGAAAGTACTCTTGTTGAGCACAATTATCTATATTGGAGATCACTTCCCTCATATCATATTCCCTATACATCATCTTCTCGATCTAATTGTGATTATTTTGTAAAATTATGTCCTCATCATTGATTTCATGTAGTGTAGTAGCTAGAAGTGCATCAAACTCTTCCTTCCAATCATCATACTCTCGAGGATTTCCCATATCATCATAAAGTGTTGGAATCAAATTGAAGCAATCAAAGATCTTCCATGAGCTTGTTATGATATCCATTGTGTGTTTCTACCAATTTGTTATGTGTCTGAATTATTTCTCCTTTCAGGATTTGCTTGTCTCAAAGCTCCTCTCTCTTTTCAATTATTCTCCCCTATAGTTGTTCAATATCCTCTATTGCTAAGTATGCCCGCTTAAATTATCTCCAATATTCATTAGTACATTTCATTATCTTATTGAATCTCCCCTTGATCATTTTAGATGCAGTATTATACTTGATGGTTTTGACTTCTTTCTCCAATTGTTTACATTTTTCCTAAGATTTCAAGTGGAAATTTTTCCAATAAGTTGTATCAACCATTGCATCCAATACTCTCTGATCCTTTTCAAGCCATGGTGGAAGATGATCTTTCTCTTTGATGTGCTAATTCCTTCTTCAACATGTCATTTTCTTTAACCAACTTATCAATTTTTCTTTGGTGAATTTCGCCACATTGACATTCAATTATGTTGTCTCCATGGGATTGGTATCCCCTACTCTTTGGACCAAGATATTTCCAAACATTTGGTTTGGATTACCAATCACAATAGTCTTTTGTCATGGGGGTACAGTGACCAAATAAGCAAGGTGGCCTCATCTGGATTGTGTCCAGATCCTGAATACATCTTATCACTTGCTTCCTTTGTTAAGTTCATTGTTTTGTCCCCTCTCTTTCTGAAACTATCAAACACAATTGCAGAGCATATATCTGTAATGTCCCCTTCTCAAATGTGATAGCTTCAATTGACCATTGGCCTATTCCGGAGACCCGTAGGCTACTCGGATGGTGAAATTAGGGTTTCCTATTTTTGTGGAGGTTGTTGCTTGATGTTTGGAATTCGGTTTGCAGATTCTTTCTGGGTTTTCGAAGAGCTTTGCAGTGGTATAGTTCATTTGGTAATCTGAGCAACTTCATGAATTTACTATTTTTAGCAAATTCTATTTCTGGTAGTGGTCCTGTTGGCTACAGTGCAGTTGGCTCTCGTCTTCAACCAGTTCAGTTGGTAATTTGATTTTTTGGCCTTTGGATGCATTTTCTAGAGAGATAAGTTATTTTCATAATATAATGTTATATTTTAATATTATAACCCCTTGGCCTAGCATTACACCTTTATGTATTTTTTAAAAAGGGGGACTTTATGGGTGAAATTTCTCATCAGGAGTTAATTTATATTTTAAGGAAAAATTAAAGGTTCGAGAAGTGGGACGCCCACTTGAGGGAAAAAGATTATTTTTTATAAAATGAAATATTACCTTATGTGAAAAA
>VDFB02124967.1:0-16547 GCA_007258455.2 Sequoia sempervirens | reverse complement strand
TTGGAGAGATGTTCTTTCTAGGATTGCAAGTTACTCAGCTAGACAAGGGAATTTTCATATCTTAGTCCAATCATGTGAGAGAACTGCTGAAGAAGTTTGGAATGGATGATTCAAAACCTATTGGTACTCCCATGGTAACCAGATGTAAGTTGACACAGAATGATGTTTCTCCTTTAAAGGTGAATCAAACTAGATACAGGTCAATGATTGGTGGATTGGTCTATTTAACCTAGAATAGACCAGACATTATGAATTTTGTATGCATGGTTGCTAGATTTTAGGCTGATCCAAAAGAATCACACGTGACTATTGTCAAAAGAATCTTCAGATATCTAAAAGGAATAATTGACTTTGGACTTTGGTATCCAAAGGATGATGATCTCACTTTGAGTGCATATACTAATGCAGATTGGGCTGGAGATGTAGATGACAAGAAAATTACTAGTGGTGGTGCTTTCTTCCTAGGGAAGAAGTTCGTGTCTTGGTTAAGCAAAAACATAATTCCATTTCTCTATCTACTGTTAAAGCAGAATACATTGTTGCTACAAATAATTGTACCCAAGTGATATGGATGAAACAGATGTTGAAAGATATCAAGGTGGTATATGAAGAACCTATTGCCATATATTGTGACAATTTGAGTGTAATAAATATTTCAAAGAATCTAGTACTACATTCCAAGACTAAACATATATCAATCAAGTTTCATTTCTTGAGGGAGAAAGTGAATGAGAAAGAAGTCAAATTGGAATATGTTCCTACCAAAGAAAAAATTACAAATATATTTACTAAGAAATTTCTAAAGGATAGTTTTGATTATCTTAGAGGAATGCTAGGGGTGATTACCCCTCCAGATAAGAACTAAAGATGCATTTTCTTGGATAAATCTGTGAGCTACATTACCATATTATGATCTAGATTGATGTTTTTGTGGCTGTTACTCAGGGGGAGTAGTCAGATGTGCAGATATATGGCTCAAAGCGTGTATTTGGAAAGGTCATGGTTACCTTTTCCATTGATGTAAAAGGGGGAGAAGTGCAATGTGAAAAATATTTCTAAGGAGAAGAGCCTTGTGGGGAGAAGCACAGTTGTGAAGAAGAGTCAGTGTGTTGGGTTGCTAGTATTTTTCACATAATGTGTTGCCATCAATGCCAAAGGGGGAGATTGTTGGATGTTGTGGATATGGTTGTTGATATGTGGTTGTCATTTATGTCAACACTATTAGAATTTGGTGTATTAAAGGTTGTATATGTCGAGGATATTAAGAAAATTGTAAAAGTGTTCTAGGTTCCCAGTGGAAATGTGAAGGTGAAGAAGGCGTTTTGTTGTTTATGTTGAAGATTAGCTAGTGTGGATTAAAGGGTTTATTGTTGAGTGTTTCTAGATCATCTACTAGAAGTTTTAGAGGTCTATGTGAAGTTTTGATTGTGTTGTGGTCTGACAGTGTTTTTGTGGTCTTTGTTAGTGTTCCTAAATGAATTTTGTGTAAGTCTATTAATCTCAGTTGTTGTGGATGCTTCTTTGTTTTGTCTTGGTGTTCTCAAATGTCTCTAGATCATTATCTATATTTGTGGTACATCCACATTATTTGGAGAGCTTGTGGTTGAAGATATTTTCTTGTGCATATTCAGTTTTCCATGTCCTTGGTTGACATGTTGGTGGTAGCGTGTTGTGGATCTTCATGGAGAATTTAATTAAATTATTTTTGTGTTGGAGATGTTAGTTTGGGTCTCCACTATGTTGTGGCTGACCTTGGTGGATTCATATTGAAAATTTATTTGTAAATTTGGGTTGACATTGGAAATATTTTTTATTTTCCTGTTTGACTAAGTTGTGATGAAATCTCATGTAGCCGATATATAAGAGCGATTGTTTAAGAAAATTTAGTGTGTGCATAAGAGCGAATGTATGCCAGAGAAAGTGCAGATGTGTGAATAGTGTTCTAATCATTCGATAGCAAAGCCAAGTGTGAAGAAGATTGAGAGAAGAGTAAAGAAGGTTTTATATGCTTAATTGGAACTTAATTAGGCTTGTGTAGAAGCTATTATTTTAGTTCATACTCTGTGGATATAATCCATATTTTTGTATTGTTGGATAGTGAGTCCTCTTTTGTATTTGAGCAGTGAGCTCTAGGAAGTGTGCTTGAATGCATGTGCATTCCCCTTATTATTTCTCATTATACTTTTAATAGGGTATAATCTTGTGCACTGACATCCACTATGGTTTTTCCCCTAACAGGGTTTCCACATAAAAATATTCATTTATATGTCTCTCTAATGTGTTAATTGTTTGTGATTAATTGATTATTCATCAGATCTGAGATTAAGTTAAGTAAGAAAAGTTTAAGTTTCTGTCACAGCTGATTCACCCCCCCTCTCAGCTGTGTGTCATTGTTCTACCAACACATAGCACTTGGAATAAAGTATTGAAGCAGGCCTAAGGAATGGAAATATTTTGTGATGATAGCCATGGTGATGACAACCCTAAGGTTTTTGCATGAATAAGACACAACCATTAGTTGTAGGCCTTATGAAAAACAAAAAGCAACACTATCATGGATAGTACATAATCCTATAATTAAACATAAGAGGACAATCATCGTAGAAGGTAGGTAATGATGAATGTGTGAAAATATTTTAAATGATAATGAATCCTTAGAAAATACCAATGGAAAAGTTAACAATAGACAGTTGAATTTCAAAAGGTAAGGTATAGTTGTTATTTTATAAAAGGGAAGATCTAAAGCTATCAAAGATAGTAGTTTCATGTGAGAGATTAATATGGGTATAAGATTACTCTAGATTCATATATGAAAGATATATTGGAGTTAGTGAATAGAAAAGATCTTAAAAAGGTATGAAAATCCTTCAAGACATGAGGAACATGGTCATAATAGAAGATCATAAGTAGATTTCACAACTATCATACAATGATTGGATGAAATGGAGGACATATTAATCTAGAAGATACTAATTTAAATATACTATCAGTGGTCTTCATAGTGATCTTATCATTCAAGAAGGAAATAACCATGGAGACCTGAGGAAATGTTTGAAGACCTCCTAAAATCCTAGTGAAAGGATGATAGTTCAAGTGAGAAATGATAATAGAAAATCCTCAAACAAGAAGAGGACAATGACATGAAGACCAAGAGGATACTCATTTTAAATATTGGAAATCCCATGTAACAAAGCACTATGCCACACAATGACAATACAACCTTATTTTCAAAAGGTATGGTTCTCATAAAGACTATATACAAGATAGCCTTATGGGTAAAAGTAATAAAGTTGTGTCACACTTTCAGAGCTAAATAAATAGTTCCTAACGAAATATTTTCTGTTCTACCATCTAGGTGCTCTCGACTGGAACTATGTATGACATGTGGGTGCTATAGGTTTTGGTCAATTAAGCCTCATTTAATCCAAAAATAAAAAATTTTTCCTTTTCCCGCTTTTAAAACTTCCTTTGAAATTGATTTTAATGTGCGGAGTTTCTATAGAAAGGGTTTCAGCTGAAACCCTTCTATAGAAATTGTTTCTAATTTAAATTGTCTAATGCAGACCTAGCTGTTCCAACTTAGCTTTTTTAGAATTTTCTGAAACTTTCAACTTCAACTAATTATTTCTTCAGTCAGAATGATTTTTTTGAAAAAAATAAAAATACCCTTTTGTAGAGCCTGGAGTGGTGAATTCAAATATGTAATATGTAATTTTTATTATGAATATATTTCTATTTTCCTTTTAAAATAATGCAAGTAGGTGGTTTTCAAAATAAAAAGAAGTTGATTACAAATTAAAAAACAAGAGAGTAAACTTATTAAAAATTCTAACCTTATATGGGGTGGCCAAGTGAGAGAGTCTTCTTCCTTAAAAGGGTATATATAATTTTTTTTTTTTTTTTTTTTTAAATGATTTAAAATTCTGAAAATAGTTGACGGCCCATGAAAACTATCAAATTTTGACATGTTTGACTTTAAAACGTTATTACAAGAAAAATATACATCAAAATTTGATTTTTCTTTTTCCATGCACAAGATATTGAAGTTACCTATTTGGAGGAAAAAAAATAGGGAGAAATGAAGTTTTTTTCAATTTGTTTCTTGACAGCCCATGAAGTCACTCTTTTCTGAAATTTTCAGCATTCCAAAATTTGTCCTTAAATTGATAAAAACATAATGAAAATATATTTTTTTTTAATTTTTAAAAATTACAACAATAAACTTCATCAAAAGTTTTGTACATTTCATTAGTTTACACCATTTTGAAATTCAAAACATAAAGACCACTTTTATGTGGTGAACTTCAGAAATTTTGTTGTTACCGATTCCTTTATAAAGTGTGACACAAGTTTGTGCTTTTACCCTTATACAATTCCCTCCATTCAAAGTATTTGATACAAGGAAATGAGTTCAAAAGGATAGTATAAAGGTTTTAGTGACACAAAGCATGACACAAATCATGAACCATGATGATGACCTTATGTAAGGATAGTAGATAGTCAAGGAGTAAAAATACATAAGAAAATCTTTCGGTGCTTCACTGACATCAAATAGAGAAAATGACATAGATCACTTACATAAGGTTATATAGAAGATGAGTGAAAAGGA
Source organism: Sequoia sempervirens (assembly GCA_007258455.2). NCBI lineage: Eukaryota > Viridiplantae > Streptophyta > Pinopsida > Cupressales > Cupressaceae > Sequoia > Sequoia sempervirens. Next base: position 11,938 of record VDFB02124967.1, on the reverse strand, counting down.
CCAAAAATGAAGATATTGGCCTATTATTTTGTCAATCAAGGGTAGAAAATGTGCTTACTGAGAGTATTGTGAAGGTATGAGTTAAAGAAAAGTGGATAGTCTAACCAATTAAGGAAAATAACATTTTTATCAATTAGTTGTAGAATTTAGAAGGTTTTACATGAAATAAAAGGAATTCATAGATTTGAAATGAAAATTAAAATAACATAAAAGATTGGAAAATATCAAGATAAAGATGGTTTAAGACATGAAACATGTGTCAAACAACCTAGCCTTCAAGATATCCCATGCCCCTAGAAGGAATTTGACTATTTCAAACTCTCATCCACATTCCTTATAAACATGTTTTAGGAAAATTATGAATTATTAATTATAGTGCTTGCATTAATTACAAGGTAAAAGTGAACCTTATTCAATTAATCATTTATTGTGTGAATATGGATAACATTACTCATTTATAGTTGCATTAGTTCATTATTTATTTATTCAATTAATCATTTATGCTACAACTATGGGCACCATAAGTAAAAAGTATTTGTATTAAAAAAAAATCCATATAGACATACAAATGTGATGTTTGAAAAACAAATCTAGGGTGTAAATCACACTTCTTCCAACATTACAAGGGAAAGGACTGAAATTGATCTCAAAGACCCATTTAGCTACTAACCTTGATAAAAGAGATAGAATGGTGGATTAGGGTTATAATCCTTTGGGGGTTTTGTTGTGATGATGATTGTAACTTAATTTGATCATGCAATGGTGTACCTAAGATTAACTATCAAAATTTAACAAAATAAGATGATTTATATAAAATATAAAACTACAAGATAGGAAGAAAATTCAGAATAGTAAAGGATAGACATAGAGGAACCTAGCACATGAATTTGAGCTTGATCTAACTAGATAGTTGCATTGGGCACCCTAGACTAGGAAGTAGATACTTAAAATCAATTTCTAGACTTTTGATGCTCCATGTCTATAGGTTCTTCATCTCTAGACTCAATGTTGGAACTTCAACTATAGTTGATAAAAACAACTTTCCTTAAATTGTTGGCTTTTAGGACTTAAATTCTTGAATGAAAAAATAGGTCTTCAATCCTCTCCAAATTCTCTTTAGATTTACAACCTAAACACAAGAAAGAGAAGAAAGGGTTGTGCCCTATAGGGGATTGTCTAAGTGAAAACCTATTTTGGTATTTCTACCTCCACAACAACTATGATGATGTAAAAGGGAGATTACCCTTGGTTAGGAAAAGGCTAAATAATAAACAAGTGATAAAATTATAATTTTTAAAACTTACCACTCAAATCTACATTACTTAATCGACTGAAGTTATTATACTCATCACCTTCAAGGAGAAATGGATGCTTTATTTGAAGTCCTATAAGTGTTAGTACTCACAAAATAGAAAAAAACATGAAATATACACAAACTCTTATAAAATCACGATGCATTACTAACATGATGCTTGACTTGAAATAATGCTACTTTAATTCTTCTAGTTCTACTCTTGACACTTTTAAGATGCTTGATTTTTTGAACACACCTAGATATTGAGAGGGGGTGAATCAATATCTTCAAAACTTAACCTCTTTAGATCTTGAACTATTCAGCAATATGCAAATTTAGATTTTTAATAGAAAAAGAAACTCATAAACAAAACAACAAAACTTAACCAAATCAACAACAATGAAAGATAAGACACTGATCACACATGCACAAGATAACACCATATTTACATGGAAAACCCAAGAAGGGAAAAAGATAGAGATAAATATCTCAATATAGGAAGTACATTGTTTACTGAATTATAATTTGTTTTAGGGCTCACTACCTAAGGAAGCACACTGCTCCCTGATGGACTTGCAAGCTAAGGATCACAACCTTAGGAAAAGATACAAAGGACTTAAAATATTGAGGTAAATAACTTCAGGGAAAGATAAAAATTATAAGGACCTGTTGAAGAGACTCACTGTTTGATAGTAGGATACATGAAGATTTAGAAATTACAAAAAAATTTCAACAATACACTTTGTTGACTGAGGCATTAAAGCTCAATTGATCTTTCTTTTCTATAACTTGATTCATTACTTCATCTTCACACACCACCACTCTCTCTCTTAACTTGCAACATATTTTTTCTTCCATTTATATCCTTTGCAAGATCACAAAACCTTAATTAGGTTGACCAAAACAAAAGATAAACAATAACCTCAAAAAGTCAGCCACAAAAAAATATTGTGGCCCTATCTAGGAGATAGATAGGACCAAAAAAGCATATTACAACTTCCAATGTGATCCTAAACAATAGACATTCTCGTGTACATCAACCCAAGTCAACAATAAGGAAACATGAAGATGAAACATGTAGCACATTTTCAATCGGCCCAAAAACATATTTGCAAACTAAATTTACTTAATGTGGTTCTCAAAAAGATAGGTTAGGACCCAAATCCATCTTAACACTACCTCGAATGTTGGTGTAGACCCCCAAGAACATAGCACAAGCAAGAGAGCAAGCCATGTCGTCTAGACATTCACAAATTTCCTAGAAAACCATCTCAAAGCACAATGCAACATCAAAGAGATTAGAAACTGAAGTGAGAATCACAAATAGATGTTCCATGAACATCCAACAACACTTCCATATACTTATTTCACATGTTTATGCCACAAACAACCATTACAAACCAAATAGAAACAAAACACTGCATCCCAAAAGCATAGAATACACAACCATGAGATAGAACATTATCAGACCAACTTATGGATCACTTCATTACATGAAAAATAAACTAAGGCATTGCATAGACACTAAGATCATTTTCATCAAACCTTAGTAGCATAAACATCAATGCAGAGAAATGTGGAGCATTTTCTATACTAGTCCTAACAAGTAAAAAAAATGCTAACCCATTGTAATTACTAGAAACCTCATCAACAACACAAGTGACCTGAAAAGATAGGAGCACAAAATCCACAAAATATAGACAATGAATCCCAAGCCACAAGATCAAATCTTCAAATATGGAGGAATGTGGAGCATTCTTCCAAACAGTCTTCAAAGCAACTTCTTGTAGCAAAAATTTTACCAACATGCAAAGACCGAAACTTCCTTGTAGTAACACATACCTCGTTAGAAATAATAGAGAGAGCATACAACATACTTGAGACTATCGGTAAGATCTCTCCAACACCAACACTACTTCTAATCCTCATTTTAATGCTTGCAATCCTCATCTTAATATATCATCATGCTATCATCTCTTCTAATAGAAACCATACTTAATACATCTTTACTTGTCATAAAACAAGGCATGACATCTAACCATGAGCGTAAAAAACATCAAAGGAATGACATTCAACCATGAACATATCATCATCGAGCATCAACAACATACAATTTTAAGCACCAATAATATCCCAAACTGAGTGTTGACATCAGTGAAAACCAATACCAACAATATCACCCTTTGGAATTGATGGAAACACACATTTGTACATTCTCACCCTTTGACATCAAGGACAAAAGGGAAAAGATCTTCAATTAAATCATCAACACATTCTCCCCTTTGACCAAATGCACTTCTCCTTCAAACAAATATACAATCTCCCCCTATCAGCAGCAACCAACAAACTACCTACCCCCTTGAGAGGTAGCACACATCAATCTAGGAGAAAAGGATATGAAATGAATTTCTCCCCTAGTTAGATGCACTATTTATGCATTTAGTTAGTAAAAGAAGGGGCGATAACCCCTAACTTCTACTAGAGATACTCAAAATTATCCTTTGAAAGTGCCTTAGTGAATATATCTACAACCTAATCCTTAGTAGGAACATACTCTAATTTGAATTATTATTTTGCAACGTTTTCCCTTAGAAAGGGATACCAGATAGAAATATGTTTGGTCCTTGAATACATCACCAAATTCTTGGAAATGTTAATTGCACTAGTATTATCACATAATATTGGAATGGGTTCATTATACACCACATTTATATCCTTTAAAGTCTACTTCATCCAAAGAACTTAGGTGTAGCAAGATAGTGTAGCTATATACTCAACTTCTGATGTGGATAAGGACACTAGGTCCTAGTTCTTATTGAACCAAGAGACCAATCTATCTCCTTAAAAAAAATAACTTCCATTGGTGTTTCTCTAGTCATCTACACATCTTTCCCAGTCAAAATCAATGTAAGCACTCAAGGAAAAGTTATTATCCTTCTTATACTGGAAAAACCATAATCTAGAGTTCCGTTCAAATATCTAAATATTGTTTTTACTACCTTATCATGAGTTTTCTTAAGATTAGCTTGATATCTTCCAACCAAAAACATTGCATGCATAATATCGTGTCTATAAGTAGTCAAGTACAATAAACCTCCAATCATAGAAGTATAAAGAGTATGATCAACCTTAGGTTACTCATCATCCTTGCTCAAGTGACAACTGGCTAACATAAGAGTACTTATAGGTTTGGAATCCTCCATGCCAAAATTATTCAACATCTCTCTCACATACTTAGCCTAAGAAATAAAGATACCATCATCTAGTTGAACAATTTGAAGCCTAAGGAAGAAATAAAACTCACCAATCATAGGCATCTCAAACTATTTATGCATCTCTTTTGCAAACTTCTTACACATATTATCATCTCTACCAAAGATGATGTCATCAACATATACAAAACTATCAAAATCTTGTCTTCCTCAACTTAATGTAAATATTACTATCTATAGTACCTTTCTTGAAACTTTGTTGAATTATGTACTTATCCAACCAAGCATGCGAAGCTCTAAGAGATCTCTTGAGTCCATACAATGCTTTCTTGAGTTTGCATACCATGTCTAGATCTTCTGATAGCTAGAAACCATCTAGTTGCTCAATATATACCTCTTCCTCTAAATCACCATTAAAAAAGGCTGACTTGGAATCTATCTAATAGACCTTGAACTCTTGTGAGCAGCAAAGGAAAGAAACATCCTTATTGCCTCCATTCTAGCTACCAGAGCAATTTTTTACTCAAAATCAATACCTTCAACTTGTGAATAACCATTACATACCAATCTAGCTTTGTTCCTGAAAACTTCACCATCTTCATTTAGCTTGTTCTAGAACACCCACTTTGCTCTTATAGCATTCTTATTAGTTGGTTTGGGAATGAAATCCCATGTTAGATTTAATTCTTATTCCATTGCCTTCAACCAACCTTCATCTTTTCTATCAGCAACAAAGTTCTTGAGCTCTACCTTTGATAATAAACACAAATTCACTTGATCACTTGCTTTTTCAAACCTTCTCCTAGTCAACACACCTTCATTATTATCTCCAATGATCTTATATGTTGAATGGTTCTTCTACACATACTTTTTTGGAGTCTTAGGAACCTTTTTTTTATTCTTGTGTCTTCTCTTCCTTCTCTTCTTCTTCTTCTTCAATGCAGGGAGGTATATCAAATTCACAAACCTCTAGTTCTTGTGATATTTGACACAAATATTCATCTACTTTCACATTTTTTCTTTCAATCATCTTTCCCAATCTCTTGTTGTAGAACCTATAGGCCCTGCTTCTGGTTGAGTAACCAAGAAAGATCCCTTTATCACACCTTAAATCAAACTTTCCAAGGTCTTCTTCATCTCTCTCGATCTAGCATTTTTTGCCAAAGATCCTAAATTATTTAATAGTAGGAGGCCTTCCATACCATATCACATAAGGGTTCTTAGTGCTATTGATTCTCACTTGTACTCTGTTAAGAAAATGGACATCAATGTGAACTTTCTTCCAATACATATCAGGTAGATCAACATCTTTCAACATGGCCCTAGCCATCTCTTACATAGTTGTATTATTTCTTTCCACTACCCCATTCTTTTGAGGGTTTCTAGGAGCAGAAATGTGACTCCTAATACCATGATCTTCACAAAAAAAATTAAATTCATTTGAAGTAAATTCACCTCCTCTATCTAATATTTAAGCATTTGATCTTAACATCTATTTCCTTCTCAACTTTTTCTTTTAATATTTTGAACTTATCAAAGGATTTTTATTTTTCTCTTGAAAATGTAACCTAAGCCATTCTAGAGTAGTCATCAATAGGGAACATGAAATACCTTTCACCTTGTTGACTCTTTATTCTTGTAGGTCTACATAGGTCAGTGGGGATCAACTACAATGTCATTGTAGCAGAGCACTCCTTGCTCTTGAAAATTTTCTTTGTGTGCTTTCACATTTGACACTCCTTTCATAATGTGTTTTTTAGGCTTAGTTATCTTAGGCATATCTCTAACTGCATGAGTAGAAATTATTTGTATCATATTGTTAAATTTTATGTGTCTCATTCTCTTGTACCATAGCCAACACTAATTGGATGGAGCCAGTAAATAGATTCTTCCATTTTCCTTCTTTAGATGATATACATTTCCATTTGTCCTAGAGCTTTCTACAGTTCTAATCTTCCAAACCCTATCATGTTGATCTCACATCATTTGGCATGAAATGTAAGGCTGTATCCTTTGTTGCACATATGACTGACACTGAGTGGATTATGCTTCAAACCGTTGACATAGAGAATATCCTTAGTCCAATTCTTTCGATCAATTTTTATAGCACCCTTTCCACAAATTTGTGTTGACTCATCACAACCAAACTTGACAGCTCAACCATTACAATTCTTAAGATGGATGAACCTTCCCTTGTCACCAATCGTGTGGTTAGAGCAACCATAGTAAATCACCCAAGAATTTTCTTCTTACTTTACATGAAAGGTAGACCACATATCCATTGATATTTCATCATCTAGTGTGGAAGAATCCAACTCAAGGGTGTCTTTTATGTTACACACGATGATGATGAAGCGATCAAATGACATTGTTGTTATTCCATTTGACGAAATTCCATCTTTGATTTATCTTCTAATTTTTTTATCATTTAATGAAATCTCAATTGAATTCTAATATGAGAGTAGGGGAAGATAATAAAGTGAAATAAAAAATACCATGTCCATTAGAAGCATATGAATTGGAAAAATAAACATTTAAAAATGAAGAGAGTAATAAGAAGAGGAATAGGAAGGGACATGGTCAAAGAATGGAAATGAAAAAGGTAGATTCTAAGAAAAATAAGTGGGAGGAGAAAAAGATAGGCGTAGACAAAGCATAGTTAGAAGGCTATGCAAGCATTTGAAGATAATTTTTTGGGGAAAAAGAAATCCAGGGTTGCATTGGAGTGGATTGACAAGGAAAGACATAGTAGATGCATTGAATTTGTTGGATGTTGTGGTTGTGTTGATGATATGTGGTTTTCATTGATGTCAACACTACTAGCATTATTGTATTGAAGGTTGTATATGTCAAGGATATTGAGAAAATTGTTAAAGGAAGAGTTCCAGGTTGCCAATGGAATAGTGAAGGTCATGAAGGTGTCTTATTCTATATGTTGAAGATCAGTTGTTGTGGAATAAAGGGTTTATTGCTGAGAGTATCTAGTTCATCTACCAAAATTTTCAGAGGTCCACATGAAGATTTGATTGTGCTATGAATAGTTTTGTTCTAACAGTATTTATGTGGGTTCTATCAGTGTTCCTAGTTGAAGTTTATGTGTTTCTGATAATTTCTGCTACTACGTATATTTCTTTGTTAGTTCTTGTTGGTTGTGGATTCCTCTAGATCATTCTCTATCCTTGTTGTACATCCACGTTGATTAGTGTGCTCATGGTCGAAGATTTTTCTCAGTATGTTCGGGTTTTCATGTTCTTGGCAGACATGATGGTTGTGACATGTTGTAGATCCTTGAAGACTTAATTTTAAACGTTTAGCACACTTGATGATATTGTTTTGGGTTGCATCATGATACTATCTAATAGTGTTTGATCCACATTGAATTTTTTTTTGTAAATTTGGGCCGACATTGAAAATATGTTTTATATTTTGGCTGACAAGGTTGTTGATGTAAGTCCATGGTACAAATATATAAGACTGATTGTTTGAGAAAAGTTAGTGTGTGCATAAGAGCGAATGTATGCCAGAGAAAATGCAAATGTGTGAATAGTATCCTAATCATTCAATTGTAAAGAAGAGTGAGAAGAAGTTTGAGCAAAGTGTGAAGAAGGTTTTACGTGCTTAACTAGAACTATAATTAGGCTTGTGAAGAAGTTATTTTCTCAGTTCATACCCTACGGATCTAATCTGTATTACTGTGTATTGTTGGGTAGTGAGCCCTCTTGTATTTGAGTAGTGATATCTGGGTAGTGTGCCTAAATTCATGTGCATTCCAACTATTTTCCTTATACTTTTAATAGGGTATAATATTTTGGAATAACATCCATAGTGGTTTTTCCCCTAACAGGGTTTCCACATCAAAAATCTTGGTGTTCTTTGTGCTTTTGATGTGCTATTTTTTCATGGTTTATTGTTCATTCATTAGATCTGAGATTAAGTTAAGTAAAGTTTGAAATTTTTTAAATATTTTATGACAATTGATTCACCCCTCCTCTCAATTGTTTGTCCTTGTTTTGTGAACAATTGGTATTAGAGCAAGTTCCTCTGAAGAAGTTTAAAAGCTTGAGGTGATCTGAGATGGCATCATATAAGAAGGACAGTCCTAGATTTGATGGAACAAACTACTCATTGTGGAAAACTAAGATGGAGTGTCATTTGAGGTGTATTGGTGAACACTTCTAGAAGATTACAAAGAACAAATATGTTATTCCTCATAATGGTCCTTCCATAGCTGATGAGATTAAAGAGGCTGAGAATAATGTCAGGGCTATGGAAGCTTTGCTAAGTGCTCTAACAAATTCAGAAATGACAAATGTGATAGGTTTGAAGACAACTCATGAGATTTGGACAGAGCTAGAAACATTGTATGAAGGATATGTACATGTGAAGATGGCTAAGCTACAGAGTTTGAAAGGAAAGTATGAAAATTTGAAGATGGGTGAAGATGAAAATATTTGTTCTTTTATGCAAAGAGTAAATGAAATAGTGATGGGTATTAGATGCGTCAGTGGTAACCTAGAAGAGGAAGAAATTGTGGCTAAAGTGCTTAATCATTGCCTCCCTCCTACAAAGCAAAGGCTCATGCTATTGAAGAAACTAGATCATTGACGAATGTGATTAGAGATACACAAATTAGTAAACTTGTTGCCTTTGAGTTCAATGAATTTGGTGAATCTATTCCCAAGACTAAAACTACATTCAAGGCTACTATATCTAGAAGAAGCAAGAAAATATATGATTTGGGAGAGAGTTCTAGAAATACATTCAAGTATGAGGAAGAAATGAAACAACTTGAAGATGAAGAAAGAGAGGTAGAAGAGTTGGAAGCACTGATTGTGAAGAAAGGGGGTAGAGGAAAAGGTAAGTATAAAGGAAAGTTGCCTATCAAATGTTTTTCTTGAAGTAAAATAGGTCATTTTGCATCAAGGTATCCTAAAAGATTTCCTATATCTAAGCCTTACAAATATAGATTCCAAAAGAAATGTTACTTTGCTGAAGAAGGCACGACTAATGAAGAGTCTGATAAAGAAAATGGAAATGAAGATGATTGGGTTTTCATTGCTATAAAGGAAAATAGTCCAGTGGCTACTGAATCTGCTAAAGTTGAGAAAGATCTTGTATCCCAACTTGAAGAAAATGATGAGTGGGTTATTGACAATGGATGCTCACATCATATGACTGGTGACAAAAGAAAATTTGTAAGTCTAGAGAAGTATGATGGTGGGACTGTAAGATTTGGAGACAACAATGCTTGTGTGATTCATGACAGAGGATCTATTTGTCTTGTTGGTAAGCATAACACAAATGATGTTCTTTATATTGAAGGCTTGAAGCACAACCTATTTAGTGTTGGAAAGATGGTGGACAAGGGTTATGATCTTCAGTTCAAAGATGGAAGATGCAGGATATATGGAAGTTCTGGAAATATAATTGCTTCAGGTAAATAGACAAAAGGTAATGTTTTTCACCTAAATGTTGCTAGTGAAAGTTATTTAATTGTTCAAGTAGATGAAAGCTAGTTATGGGATAGAAGGTTGTGTCATGTGAATTTTGATAACATTGTCAAAGTAAGTTCCACTCAAGCAATAAGAGATCTACCTAAGCTAGTGAAGCCTTCTAACACAATTTGCAAGGAGTTTCAGATGGGAAAACAAACTAAAGTCTCTTTTTAGAGCAAACAAGATCATTCAAATGGATTACTGGATCTAGTGCATACTGATCTATGTGGTCACTCTAGAGTCATAATTCTCCATGGTGAAAGGTACTTTATGCTACTTATTGATGATTATTCTAGAATGATATGGGTTGCTTTCTTAAGAGAACAATGTGAAGCATTGGAGAAGTTCAAAATTTTCAAAGCTATGGTAGAAAATGAGAAAGGTCTGAAAATCAAATGCTTAAGGTCAGAAAGAGGTGGTGAGTTCACCTCCAGGGAGTTTAATTCTTTTTGTGAAGAGCATGGAATCAAAAGACAATTATCTGCTCCCCAAACCCCTCAATAGAATGGAGTTGCAGAGAGGAAGAACAGAACAATTCTGGATACTGCTAGAATAATGATAATTGAAGGAAATGTGCCTCACATCTACTGGAGTGAAGCTATAAGCACTATTGTGTACACTTTGAACTAGGTAAATGTGAATGGTAATTCTGGTAAGACTCCTTTTAAACTATGGTTTGGTTATAAGCCTATTGTTAAATAATTCAAGATCTTTGGAAGCAAGTGTTACATCAAGAGAGATGATGATGTAGAGGACGATGCAAAAATTGATGAAGGTCTTTCTGATTCTCTACTAGAAGCAAAAGGCCCTCACGGTGCTATAACGAGAAAAATGGTTGAGTACAAATGTGTGGGTGATGAAGTTTGCTAAATCATCTAGATATTATGAATATGATTCAAATGACCAGGAAGACAACACAAACGAGGAAGAATGATGAGACCGCAGAATCAACTTCAATTTGTTACGGTAAATCAAGATAGTTAGGAAGCAGAGACAAGTGCAAGTGCAGAAGAAAGAAAAAAAGAATAAGAAGTTCGAGAGAATCCTAAAACTCTAAGGTATGTAAAGCTAAATCATTCTGAAAATCAAATTATACGAGAAAAGAATAAAGGTGTGAAAACTAGAAGAAAGATTACATAAGAGTATTGTCTGATTTCCAAGATTGAACCTAAAGATTTTTATGAAGCTTGCAATGATGAACAATAGATGAAAGCTATGAAGGAAGAAGCGAATGTGATTAAAAGAATGATACATGGATACTTGTTCTAGACCTAAAAGGTAAAATGTGATTGGTACCTAATGGATCTTTCAAATAAGCTAAAACTGAACAAGGTGGTACAATTGAGAACAAAAACAAGATTGGTATGTAAAGGGTATTCACAAATGTAAGGTATTGATTTTGAAGAAACCTTTGCCCCTGTTGCAAGAATTGAAGCTGTAAGGTTATTTCTTGTTTATGTTGCATATAAAATTATAAAGTCTATCAAATAGATGTGAAATTAAAGCTTTTACGAATGGTGAGCTAGAAGAAGAAGTATGCTGAACAACTCGATGGATTTCAACTAACAGATAAGGAAAACATGGTTTACTAATTGAAGAAAGCTCTATATGGACTCAAGCAAGCCCCTAAAGCCTGGTATGCTAGACTGGACAAATATCTACTGAAGCTTGGATTCAATAAAGGTACTGCTAACAACAACTTGTATAGGAGATATAGATGACATGAAGAGTACTAGTTGTGGTGCCTTATTACTAGGGAAGAAGTTGGGGTCTTGGTTGAGAAAAAAATATAATTCCATTTATCTATCTACTACTAAGGTAGAGTAGATTGCTACTGCAAATAACTTTACTCAAGTGATTTGGATGAAACATATGTTGAGAGATATCAGAGTAGTATATGATGAACCTATTGCCATATATTGTGACAAATCAAGTGC
>VDFB02124966.1:0-12826 GCA_007258455.2 Sequoia sempervirens | reverse complement strand
CACTCTCCTTTATTTGTTATGATTAGACAACCTACACAACATTCCTACATTCTCAATACTCACTCTCCCTTTCAGCGTCTTTCCTTTTTCTTTCACTATTTTTCAATAGCTCTCTCTCCCCCTTTGACATCAATGGCAAAGAACACAATTATGATCACTCCCCCTTAGGAGTGCACCCACACATCTCAAACTGCAACAATGAAACTTCCTACTCCCCCTTAGGAGTAGACCAAATCATCAGTCCAGACAAATGAAGAATATGTAGATCCATTGGACTGATGCACCTCCATGTGCACCTAGTTCAAGGAAGGAGGGCCAATGACCCCCAACTTCTCCTTGAGATACTCAAAAGTATCCTTTAGAAGGGCCTTAGTAAATATATCTACAATTTGATCCTTTGTAGGCACATACTCCAACCTGAATTCATTCTCCAATACCTTTTCTCTCAAGAAATGATATCTGATAGATATATGTTTTGTTCTTGAATGCATTACTGGATTCTTTGAAATATTTATAGCACTTGTATTATCACAGAAGATAGGAATAGGCTCATCACATATCACTCTTATATCCTTCATTGTTTGCTTCATCCATAGCACCTATAAAAGAAGATGTTGCTGCACATAATTCTGCCTTTGTAGTGATAAAGAAACTCCACCTGCAGTTTCTTGCTGGCCATGAAACTAATCTTTCCACCAAGAAAGAATGCCTCCCACCACTTATATACTCTTTCCCTGGTCATCCACAACCAGCCTTAACTGACTTCAACACCCAAGCACTCAAGGTGAAACGTGATCCCAGGATACCAAGTAGGCTATAACTGAATGCCCTTTTAAGATATCTTAATATAATTTCATGTTCGTAGTGCTTCTTTTAGGTTCCGCTGAACTGAACTAAACATATTGCATGCATGATATCTAATCTAGTAGCAGTAAGATATAATAGTCCACCAACCATAGATTTGTATAAGCTCTGATCAACTTTAGGAGAGTCATCATTCCTGCTCAGTTTGCATCTGGTCACCATAGGAGTATAGACCGGTTTAAAGTCATCCATTCCAAACTTCTTCAACAACTCTTTGACATACTTTGACTATGAAATGAATATCCCTTTATCAATTTGATTCACTTGAAGTCCAAGGAAGAAATTCAACTCACCAATCATAGACATTTCAAACTCTTTTTTCCTATCATGAGGTTCATCAATCAATTCAACCTTGCCTATCATGAGGTTCATCAATCAATTTAACCTCGCCTATCATGAGGTCAATTATCATCATCCTATCATTGCATCTCACCTATCATGAGATCAATGGACATCTAATCTATCAACATCATCAATCACCATCAAATCACAGGCTGACGCGATCAAACATCATTGAAATCAAGGAGTCTAATCAAGCAAATCATTAATCTAGTCTAAAATTTCACCAATGCGCTAGAATAATCTTTCTATGCGCTAGAAAACCCAATGCACCAGAAAAATTCACCAATGCATTAGAACAAAGGTTCTATGCGTTGAACTACCCAATGTGTCCTTTCATTTCATCTATGCGCCAAAACAGGGTCCCGATGCGACGATTCACCCTATGCGCTAGTTCATCACATCAATGCACTACTTCATTCCACCTAAGCGCTAAAGGATTCTATGCGCCACAACAATTATCGAATGCACGCTATTTCGGGTACCCTGTGCACTAAATCACCTATGTGCAAATTCATGTATCCTATGCGCTAAAATTTTAATCGTATGTGCTAATTTTATGGATGTGCTAGAACAATCGTTCTATGTGCTATTGCGGTCTATCTATATGGTAAACTAAATGAATTCGATTCAAAACGTGAAAATGGAGAGAAAAATAAAATGCACAAAGTACGAGCTAGTTTCAAGGGGTACATACCAAAGGACCGTACACCGTCGGGCAGTTGTGTCATCGTACGCACTTGAAACGATGAGTGTGGTAGGGGATCACCATTCTGCCCCAAATTTGCAATAAATCACTCTCACTCTCAAGTTTTCAAATCACAAATGCACAAATGAACTTCTAAACAAACTTTTTAACCTTTTAAGCTTAATTAAGTGGCATTTTTTATGGGAATGTTTTATTTTATTTTCAAAGGGGTTTTAATTCATCCAATCATCATTTGGTGGCTTTAACATCATTTTTCGGGAGAAATTGTTTCTGAATCGTAAAATTTTGAGATCATCATCAAATCATCAAAATTTTCAAAAATCTAAAAAATTCAAAATGCACTTCATTTATCTCTCGAGGTGGTATCCACTATCAATTGAACCAACAGCCCCGGGCATGTACCCTACATCAATAGTAATTTTTTCTTTCAAGCAACGATAAAACACATTACTTCCAAAGAGGCAAAATGTATATACCTTAAAATTTGGTCAAGACATTTAATTAATATTTCAACTACTTATAAATAAATTCTCAATTTATTTATATAATTTGAATATCTTCTAAATTCTCCAAATCTAAAATCACATTCCTCTAATTTAATTAAATAAATGAATTTCTAAAGTTTTTTTTATTTAATTAATTCTCACTAATCCCAAATTTGGAATTCAAGCACAAGTCTACAATTTTTCATGCCACCTCACCAAGGTCACATGAAATTAAATAATTTCACTTTTAATTGCACACCTCTAAATAAAGCTCTTTCAAACACATATTTATTCCTCACACTTCTTCAACAAACTTTCAAACACATGGTCTTTTTCTCACACACTTGATTCCTCCATCCATTTGGCATGTTGTCTTTGGTCAAGGGAACATTCTTCTTGGTTCTCTCCATCTCCACTGATCATCCCTCTTGTTTAAATTTGTACCGTCGATCGTTGCCACATCACAAGATGCTTGGAAAAGCCTATAAATATGACCTTTTGCCATAGTATTTTGCATCCCACATTCGAGTAGAGTTATCATGCAGGAATAGCTTTGGAGCATTGGAGAATTTGGAGTCTATAGTTAGAATCATGTTTTGCTTTATAGTTGCATATAGAATCATGTTTAGCTTTATAGTTAGCATTGTAGAATCATGTTTTGCTTTATAGTTGTATTTTAAATCATGTTTTTCTTTATAGTTGCATTTTAGATTATCATATCACTAATCATTTGAGCATATGCAAAATCATTTTAACTTTTTATCACAGCATTTGTATCACATAGTTTAGCAACAATATCCATTCATCATAATCTCCATTATCATAGCATCATAGTTTTCATCATATAGTTTCATAAATGAACTTAGTTTTCTTGCATTTTGAATAGCATCTCGTCTTTCAAGTTGTCATTTTAACAACCATAGTGCACATACAAAATCTGAGATCCAAATGGTTTAATAAATCCTTGAGATTAGAGAACAATGGAATGTTTTTAAAGATTTTTTTTGTTGCAAATAGAGTAGTTCTTTGATTCAAATATTTCATGTAATACGTCTTATTGGTGTTTTTGTTGATTTACTCACAATTCCCACATTTCACACACACATAAATTGGTGCCCACTGTGGGGCTAGACCCCATTTCTAATAATTTTCTAGAAAAGTTCATTTAAACAGGCTGGATGTGACGTTTTAGTGCAACCGTTAATGCTTTCAGCGCATCCAAAAAATATTTCGATGCATCCGACCAATCTTTCAGTGCATCTAGGGTCTGTTACGGTGCATACAATCAATCTTTCAGTGCATACATCAACTATTTTAGCGCATATAGGGAGTCTTTTGGCGCATTCATCACTTCTTTTAGTGCATTCGTCGCTTCTTTTAGTGCATTCATTAGTTCTTTTAGTGCATGCATGAGTTATTTTAGCACATGGAGTATCTATTTTAGTGCATTGGGATGATATTTTAGCACATTGATAAAGATTGTTTTAGCAATAACGGGGTTAAACCTATAAAATTTGCAACTGAACTAATTATGTTTTCCGGCTTGTAAAGTACCTTGTATACGCCACGGAAAATCTTATCAAATCCAACATGATTTATGTAGGGGTTGGATGGCTACACGCTTTCTCTTGATTAAGATAGGCATCTAGCTTAATTAGAAGGTTAAAGAACACCATGTCTTTCGTGCTTGATGAATGGTAGGCATATGCTCTCCCCTTAACTGGGTGACCAAAAAGCCAAACCCATTCACTTTTATTTTGTTTTATCCATAGAGGGCCTACCTTGTGGGAAAAATTAATCACATGTGGGTACTTGAGGAAATTTCAAGTATCACGAGGATTCTTCAAACAAGAAGGGCAGCAATGGTCTCTTGTCATATGGATGATCCCCCACAAACGGAATGCCTATACAAGAACCCTTTGTTGTAGCAAGGCCAAAATCCTTATTCTATTTACTGGCGCAAGAACGGTCATTCTGAAGTCGTTCCACATTTTTGCAGCTTTTAGTAGAGATGAGAAGTATGCCATGGAAGATTCATGGGTATTGATGCTTGGCTATCCCAAGAAGCGAGTGTTGTGGAGGGGAGCTAGTGGGGTCAAGTATCTAATCATCTACTAAAAGTAGGCGTTGTTGGAATAAAATCCAAGTGGGAATCCAATGAATATTGTCCTACATAGCCTTAGGTTGTACATGTTTGATGTGTTTTAACAATGTGTTTTCAAACAAATTTCAAACAAAACATCACACAATGGAAGTGAAAACCTTGATTCAAAAATAATCCATTTGAACACTTGATTCTTGCAACCTACAAGTTGGAAACCAAGAAAAATCCATTGTTCAACAAATTACACATTGGTAACATTCAGATTCGCAGATTAAAAACAAGACAGACTGCCAAAAACATTGAAATTTTCCAGAATAGCACATTTTTTCTCTATTTCAGCACATCCAATCAGTTTTATAACGCATCCGTTCAATCTTACAGTGCATCCATCCTCTGTTTTAGCGCATCCAGTTAGTTTTATAGCACATTTGTGCAATCTTACAATGCATCCATCCTCTGTTTCAGTGCATGTAGTCAATTTTATAGCGCATCCGTGCAATCTTACACCACACACATCTTTTGTTATAGCGCATGCCATCATTTTTATAGTGCATTTGTGCAATCTTCAAGCACATTTACTCTCTATTATAGCGCATCCACTGCATATTTTAGTGCATTGACCCTCTATTTTAGTGCACCCAGGCAATCTTATAACGCATCTGTGCAATTTTATGGCGCATCCATCCTATGTTCTAGTGCATCTGTCAAATCTTTTAGCGCATCCATTAAATGCAAAACCTGAGAGCTGAATTCATCCCCTGATTCATAGTTTGAGCCAAAATTCAGAATCTTTTTTCAATCCAGAGTCCTTCCTCAAATACCACAGAGTTTAAACTTGTCAAAAATGACCTCTACAAGTAGAATCCATTAAATGCAAAACCCGAGAGTTAAATGCATCCCCTGATTCATAGTTTGAGCCAAAATTTAGAATCTTTTTCAATCCAGAATCCTTCCTCAAATACAACAGAGTCTAAACTTGTCAAAACTAACCTCTACAAGTGGAATTCTCCAAATTAAACCTAGATCTAAACATCTCAAAGTGCCTAAATCGTCAAACCTATCACATCTTTGATTATTGAGCCTAGTTTCATCATCAGGATTTATCATCCTCTCATCATGAAACGAAGCTATATAATCAAATCAAACTTAATCATATCAATAGAATTTGTAATTCTATTTGACTTAGTTGTAACCCTTGACACTATTCCAAACAAAGATCAAAGTTCAGTCAAAGTATAACACTTCTATGCCTATTCAAACAAGATTAAAAAAATAGAAACTCAAGGAAAAAGAACTGGAAACACAAAACATCAAAACGCAAAACATTGAAACTCAAAGCATCAAAACTCCAAACATCGAGACTCAAAACACCAAAACTCAAAATAGTGAAACGCAAAATACCATGGCTGAAGCTGAAGAAAATCCTTTCCATGGAATCCACAACAATGAAGGGGAAGAAATAACTGAGGAAGATAGCCAACATGCTGAACAAGATTCGAATTTCCACAAGTGCTTAGAAAACAAATTCGAAAGAAATGGGGAAAAATACCTCCTTATGCTAGCTAAACAAGGTGTCAAATTACCTGATGATTTTGATGTGAATCCTCAATTCGAAAGCACCCTCCCAAACAACACCAAAAAAACAAACAAGTGGATTTCCTTAACTCATCAAAATGAAGAGCTCTCAACAACAAAAATTTGGATATGCAAGGGGAACTCAAAACGATTTTATCCAAGACATTTGTTCATATCCTTTTGATCAAGATATCCATATAATCCCTTTTCCAAGTTACTGTGAATCTCTGTGCTACATAAATACATCGAAAACAGGGATCCAATTGACTGCAAGGAGGGAATTTAGGTCCCAAGAGTCTAAATTTTCCATGAAGAACCTGCCTGATGAGGTTGTTCCTAAGAATTTCATGTGAGCAATGCCTTGAATGGTTTTCCAAATCCGCACCACCAATCAAAACCTTTGAAGAATTGGTAAAAAAATTAATCACTCAATATTCTTATAACATTCAACATGACATAACAATGAAGGACCTTTGCAACTTGAAACAGAAAAAGGGTGAATCGTTCCTTGTGTTTTTGCAAAAATGGAGAAGGTTATTCACCAAATATTCTTGTCTTGTACCTGAAAAAGAAAAGAAGGAAATATTTATTGATAACCTAAATGACAAGATGACCTACAGGTTGGAATTGCAATGTCCACCCACATTTGAAAAATTGATTGAAAATGGGATTAAAATTGAAGAATCTTTGGTCAAAAGAGGAGTCATAAAACTTTACAATGACAATAACACATCAAACTCCTCTAACAACTACAACAGTGGTGACAAACCAAATTTTTGGAAATGAAACAAGAACATGGGTAATAATGATGGCATAGTTGAAAACCAAAATACAAAACCTATATTCAACTTAAAAGCAATGGCCACTAAAACTAATCAGAACAAAAAACCACCCAATAACCAAAACAACAACCAAAATGTCAACCAAAGAAACAATCAAGGTAATGTTGGATCAAGAATACCATCATATTGAAGGTCCTCAAATCAAAGAAGGTTCACACCTTTGGGACAATCATCAGAATCAGCATTAAAGGAACTTCTCGAAGCTAAGGTCATAACATTACCAGAGGCAAGAAATTGGGAGTGACAAGTTAACCCTCCATGGTGGAATGATGCACATTTTTGTGACTTTCATCGAAACAAAGGACATAAAACCAATGACTACATGCAATTGAAGCACTTGATACAAGACTTGATTGACAATGAGATGATATTTGTAGGACTCCAAACAAACAATGATCATGGAGCATTCAAGAACCCTCTACCCAACTATGAAAAGGGGGAGTCCTCATCATCAAATTCCAAGGGCAAAAACGTAAACTATATTTATGACACTACCATTCATTGTGTTGATGTGGTTGAACATCAAACCAAAGACATTGAAATCAGGAACCAAAGAAACATTTCTACAACTGAAAATCATCACCACGATAACAACACTACCCCACATCAAATCAATGACCCTGTGCCAATAAATTTGATCACTAACATTGCTGCAAGTGACAACCAAATCAATGTCATCAAAATCAAAGAGAAACAAGACAACCCACCAATCAATGCAATCACAAGAGGACAAGCCAAGGTAAAATTGAAAGGAGCTACCCCTTCCATGTCCAAAGTAACTACTGTTGTCCCTGCAACTCAATATAACATTGTTGACTAGTTGCAGAAGATACCTACTCAAATATCCATATTAGAGCTTCTCAAGATTTCACCCACTCACAAGGAAATCTTAGAACAAGCTCTAGTCACCACCACGGTACTGAACAATCTAGAAGTTTTCCAATTTCAGACTATGGTGGGACATTTAACTGCACCACATTGCCTATTGTTTTCTGAACATGATGATGTATCTATCACCCATCCACACAACATTACTATCCACATCGAGGTCTTAATCCATACACATTGTGTTAAACATGTTCTAATAGATGGAGGAGCCGGCTTAAATATCTGCACTCTAAAACCTGTCCATGCACTCTAATATTCTAAAAATGTTATCGATCCTAGAAGGAAAATCATGATAAAAGCATATGACGATGAAGAAACATCCTCCCAAGGATTAATTGTCCTACCAATTCAAGTAGGACTGGTTGTCAAAGATATAGTATGCCAAGTGTTGGACAAATAATTGACATACAAGATACTCTTGGGACGTCTGTGGATCAATGAGATGCAAGTTGCACCATCTACATATCACCAGTGTTTGAAATTTCCTTTTAATGAACAAGAGATCACTATTGTTGTTGATTCCAACAACCCCCAATATTGTAACACACTTAGAACAACCCAGGACACTTTTGTGCCACACAACAGGGAAGCTACAACTCTTGGTTCATCCAATAGTGAAAAACAACTAAATGCTTTGTCAAAGTGGGTGGAGAAAAAGGACCAATCAAAATATAAAGGTATCAGTGAATCTACTCCATCAAATCATGAAAATCAACTCAATGCCTTATCAAAATAGGTTTAAAAGATCCAATTGAAAGATAAAGGCATGGGGGAATACTCATTTGAGAAATCTTTGTCTTTATCACAACTCTCATCTTCTCCTAAGTCATATGGATAGCCATCAACATCAAGACAACAATCATCACAACCAACCACACTCTTTGATGGAAAATTTGTAAGAGCAGACACCTTAGTGGATGAATCAGATGACAAGGAGGTTTTGAATTGGTTGTATAAGGACAAAGAGCAATCACAAGCATCCACTTCAAATGTACTGACAGAGCAGTATGGAAAAGGCAATACAATCTTGGAAAAGATGGGATATGAGGGAAAAGGTCCTATTGGTAAAATAAAATATGGCATCATAGAACCAATACAACCTATCACAATAAATTCTAAGGACAATATGAGACTAGGGTACAGGGAAGAAGCAAAAGAAGAAACCAGACAACAATTTTTTGAGAGAATCCTTCAATTGAGAGATAGTTCCAAAACAGACTCCAATGAATATGAATGGGATTCCCTCTCCAAAGATTCTTGTCATGATAAGGAGATTGATGTGGTACAAAAATATACAACAACATGTACAGAGGGACAGAGCTCGAGTTATCGACAACTTGAAATTGGATCACAGAATATCGATGACTCAAGTGAAGATGATCATTCTTCTAGCGAGATAGATACTTCGGAAGAGAGTAACATCTTAGACCTTGATATTTCCATTGGACATTTTGATGACATTTCCATCATGATGCTTACCCCTTCTGACCTCAACCAATCTAATGATTCCATTCCATTAGGACAATCCGAATTTATTGACTGGGACCAATCTAAGTTGTTTGATCTACCCACCTTTCTAAATGATGATGCCATCATTAACTTCCTCTGTTCTGATAACCCTGAAACATGTTCCATCATTGAATCTCATAATGGAACTTTAGACAAGGAAAGTTCCAAATCTTTGAGCTGCAAAATGAATACCAAAAGCAGATCTAATGGTGAAAACCATTTAATGGCACTATTAGATCCAGAAAAAGTAAAAACAAAGAGTGTATCTCAAGGTGAAAACCTCTCCAAGGCACTGAGAGAAGGAAGATTTGACACTCTCCCTGAGCACTATCAGGAGATATTTTCAGTTCTTATTGAGCCTACACAGTCTATCAATGTTGGCACAAATGAAATAGTGAAGACCTTGCACCTCACAGCATCCATGATAGAGGAGGAAAAACCCAGTTTCACTAAATTCTTTGAAGAGAAGCAGATCAACTTTTCTTGGTCCTATGTTGACATGCCAGGCATAGATCCAGAACTCATCATGCATCATTTATCACTACTACTTGGCATAAAACTAGTAAAGAAAAATTTGAGAAAAATCCACCCTCATATCTCCCTCTTGGTAAAATCCAAATTAAAGAAGCTATTGGATGTGGGATTTATCAAACCTATTGACTATGCTGGATGGATATCAAATATTGTGCCAATCTCAAAACTAGACAAAAGCATATGTTATGTACAGACTTGAGGGATCTTAACAAAGCTTTCCCAAAGATGATTTTCCCTCTACCTAACATCGACATCGCCAGTAGACTTGAAATTCTTTGGACGAAATGTTATCACTTATGGATGGTTTTGGTGCCAGTAAAATAAAGATACGGTGAAAATCAAGACAAAACAACATTCACATGTCCTTGCGGCACTTTCTCTGGAATGCAATGCCTTTTGGGTTGAAAAATGTTGGAGCCACATATAAGAGAGAAATGACCACCATCTTCCATGACATGATGCACACTTTTATGGAAGACTATGTAGATGACTTATTGGTGAAATCCTACACCAGAGAAGGACATCTAGAAATTTTAGACAAGATCTTCACTAGACTGGAGAAATTCAATGTGAGGTTGAACCCCAAGAAATGTGTGTTCGGCATAACATTAGCTAAGCTTTTGGGATACATTGTGTCAGCCAAAGGTATTGAGGTGGATCCTGAAAAGGTCAAATCCATCATGGAGATGCCTCCTAAAAACATCAATTAGCTCAAATCATTACAAGGAAGATTCCAATCTATCCAGAGGTTCATCGCACAACTGGATGACAAAACTCACCCTTTCAACCACTTACTACACAAGAATGTCTCTTTAAAGTGGGATGAGAAATGTGAAGCTGCCTTCAATCAACTCAAGCAATATATGATAACACCACCAATACGCATACCACCAACCAAAGGAAAGCCATTGATACTTTATATTGCAACAACTGAGATATCTTTGGGGGCTTTATTGGCACAAGAAGATTCTTTAGGAAAGGAAAGGGAAATTTAGTATATCAGTAGGACCTTGAATGGTTATGAGACCAATTACACCTTCATTGAGAAATCTTGTTTAGCGGTAGTATTTGCTACCCAACAACTCAAACATTACATGCTGACTCACACCGTTAAACTCGTCGCTAAAATTGATCCATTAAAGTATCTACTAAGCAAAGCTGCCCTAACAAGAAGACTAGCCAAGTGGGTCATGATATTGAGTGAGTTTTACATCCAATACATGGAAAAAAAAGCCATCAAGAGATTTGACCATGAGTAGATCCAACTGGCCTAAAGAAAGCACCATTGCAGAACCAATCATCCAATGAAGGTGGATTTCTGAATGTTGATGTCCTTACAATATCCACACAACAATGGATGTTATATTTTGATGAAACTCTTATACACAGCACAGATCAGGTGTAGAGATCTTTTTTATCTCACCACAAGGACATACCATTCCCAAATCCTACACTAATGTTTCCTTGCACCAACAACATGTTGAATACAAAGCATTTATCACATTAGGAATCAGTAGCGATTAGTGGAAGATCATAGGGGTACATGTCTATGGTGATTCTCAACTAGTCATTAACCGGTGAACAATGATTACCAAAAAAAAGATGACAAATTAATTCCATATAAAAAGGAATGTTTGATGACTTCAAAAAGTACTTTGTGGAGATAAAGGATTTGAGAAAATTCATAGAGGTGACAACAAAGTTGTTGATGCCATGGCTACCATTGCTTCTCTCTCTTCACAGTTCTTGAGAGTAAGGCACGGTATAAGTTCATGGTGGAACAATATTCAGCCATCCTATGCTTGAAGCCCAAAGTCATCTACCATCTAATAGAAATTTGACACTTCCATAGCTATGGGAAAATCTATGCTTATCGAAGACAACCTCCCACCTAATTTATCCCAAAACCAAAAATAAAATTTCATCGACAAGCATTTCGACACACCTAATAGTGATGTGCTTTATAAGCCGAGATCTTGATGGTACTCTCCTTTGATTTCTAGAGCGTATGAGGTTAGAACCACTTTACGTGAGGTTCATGATGGTATATGTGGCACACATTCAAGTGGCCTAACTTTAGCTAAGAAACTCCTACGTTTGGGGTATTATTGGCCAAATACGAAGGAGTCATTCCAATATGTCAAAAGGTGCACAAAATGTCAAATACATGGAAACTTGATACATGCACTGGCATAAGAGTTGCAACCTTTCACATCAACATGGCCTTTTTGTCAATGGGGATTGGACCTCCTAGGCAAGATTCATCCATCTTCATCCAACAGACACAAGTTTATCATCACATCCACAGAATACTTCATAAAGTGGATTGAAGTGGTTCCCCTAACCACCATCACAGGAAAGAAAATCTCATCATTCGTCCTGAATTATATCATCTGTCGATATGGCATCCCTCAATCCATTATCATGGACAAGGACAGACCATTCAAAAATTAGGATGTCCAAGAACTCTGTGAGAGGTTCCATATATAGCATCGATTTTCTACACCATACTATCCCTAAGGAAATGGCCAAGCAGAGGCCTCAAATGAGGCTATCTTGAAAATCTTGAAGAAAACCGTCAACAAGGCTAGACGTGATTGGCATGTTCAACTAAACCTTGCTTTATGGGCTTACATAACCAGTATCCACACCCTGACAGGAGCAACACCATATGCCCTATTTTATAGATCAAAGGCCATTCTACCTATTGAGGTTGAGCTACCATCACTTCGAGTTTCACTAAAGGGGATCATTTCATATGAGGATTACAGAGTGTCTAGGTTACATGAATTGGAACTATTGGATGAGCGTCGTCAACATGCAGTGGATCACCTGAAAGCCTATCAGCAGAGGATATCCAGAAGTTACAATCATAGAGTAAAGCCTAGAAAATTTCAGGTGCGTGATTTAGTCTTGAAAGAGAACCCCCGTAACCAACGAGATCGGGAGAAGAAGGGGAAATTTGAACCCAACTAGC
>VDFB02124965.1:0-32414 GCA_007258455.2 Sequoia sempervirens | reverse complement strand
TGCATTTATTGGCACAATTCTCAAATCTTGCACATCCTCCATCCACTCATAGATTGACAAGTGCCATCTTGCCATTGGATGAATGTTAGTCTGAAATTGCTTAAATTTGGACATTCATCCATCTTGGCATTCTATAAATAAAGTGCTCATATCCTCATTTTATCATCCACAAATTATGCAAAGTTATTATGCTAAAATATTTAGCTATTTCCATCCATCAATCTTGAGTTCTTAGCTAGGTTTTTGTAGATTTTGGCTTGGAGTTCTCATCCTTCATCAACAATGTGGATCAATCATCATCGAAATATCAAGCTTGCATCTTAGGAACTAGGAAAGGGCCAATTTTCACATCAAATCGGCACCAATTCCCCCATGGGATCATGTGTTTGCTATTCTAATTAGGATTGAATCTATATTTTCTTGTTTCATTGTGTTCTTCATTGTTTTCTTTCCTAATTTGAGTTGTGTAAATGGATTTCATGTGGAATCCTTGTCCATGCTTGCAATATCTAACTTAGTTTGTTTCTATTTGTTTTGCAAGTATTCGGATTGGGGTTCACACACCTCCCTTATCGGAGCCATCAAGGATTATATAGCGGATGAAACACTGATATCCATTTCCCTCACAACATTTGTAGGTGTTTCCACAACCAACATCTAAAAATAAAACAACAAATTATTCAATAAAAAAAAAGCTACAATAGCTATCCATGTGACATGAATTATAATGTATGAGATCTAATGAACAAAATTTTGAGTACAAGTATTAAACTATATATTTTTTATTATCATGCTTACTATTTTTCCCATCCATATCTTGTTCAAAAGGACGTGTTTTTAGGATTTTACCCATAGTAGCAAGCTGCTGAACCATTTGATTAAATTCTTTTGTAGACATGTACGATAACTATAGTGGCATAGAGAAGGCAGTGAACTATTTGAAAAAATGGCTCAAAAGAAATGGGGTCTCATGGTGATGGCATGCCATTACAAACAAATGCACGTCATGGAATTCCATCACCACAAGAGCGCATTTCTTCCAAGGAGTTTTTCAAAACTTTAATTTCCTTCTCTATGGTATTATTGCTTACTATTATGCTTTGATAGATATTTTTCCAAGCATCCATATAGTTTGTTGGAAAGTAGGTCTATTTTAGGCTTTTAGCCATAGCAGCAACTGCAAGGAAGTGAGTAGTTTGATAAAATGCTTTGGTGAACATGTATGAAAAATGTGGTATCATAGGAAAGGTGATGAGTAGCTTGAAGAAATTCCTCAAATAAATAGATGGTATTATGTGGTGATGGAATGGAATTCCATCACCATGAGACCACATTTCTTCGAGGAATTTTTTCAAACTACTAACTGGTGCAGGAGCACCTAGGTTACTAGTTGCCTCTCATAGGAAACTTTTTGTCTAGATTCAATGCCCATTTGTAAATTCATGTAAAGGTCATATAAAGACCTACTTCATTGTATTTAAGGTCCTTAGGTGGTCACAAAAAAAAAAAGATTTCCAAATGTTGCTAAAGATGGGAAAAATTGTAAAAAGGCAAAGAAGCATGGAATATTAAAAGTCACAAGGAAGTTTAGGTATTTTCACTCGATGAGGGAGATTCTAAAGGAAGTTATCTGATTGGGAATATATATATAAAATCATGTAAAAGGCAGGAAGAAGAACAAATTTTCTATTCTTTAATCATTTTCAATAAATAAAGTCCCTTGTTCATACATTTTCACTGTGTTTCATTCTTGAATTCAGTTCTTGCATGGGCTATATATTTGTTTGTTCACTTTATGCAGGGTGTTAGCAATCATCTAGTGATGTTTTGAAAAGTTACCATAAAATTTAAAATCCAAGGTTTTTGTGGTCTGTCAGATTAACCAGTAAAGGGTTTTGAGGGTCATTTAAGGCTTGAATTCACCATCCCACCAATGTAGATTTAAGAGATTAGTGGGATGGAATGTATAGAAGGTTTTTAGAATGTTTTAAGAAATTTTTGAGTGTACATGAATAGGGAAATCAAGAAATCTCTGATTGGCTGCTGAATCATATAGGAAATACAAAGTTTCCTTCATGGAAAGCATGGTTTCAGGGTGGTGGTAAATGAAAAAGCATGCATGAAGGTGGGTTGTGAGTTTCTAAAGCTTATGTTGGATATTTACATGGTTTTTGTGGTGGTGGTAGGAGTATTTAAGGTTTGTAAGTACCTTATGCAATAAACCCTCCTTTGTAGGGCTTGATTTGTGCATAGAATAGGGGTTTATTGGAACAATGATTTATGGAGCCTTTTGTCACTAAAAATGTTTGATTCTTTATTTTGTGACATGATGAATGACTGTTTTCAGTCCTTTTGTATTTTGGTGATAAACTATGAGCACTTTATTTGTAATTTAGGCCTAAATTAGTAGCCCTTCCCAGCAAACAATTCAAGAATCTGGTAATTTATTTATGACAAGCTACTGATAAATTTTGATATGTTATGATGTGTTAAAAAAGGCTCCTGAATGTACATTGGGAATGTGGATATACAAAGTGAATGGAAAGGAATCACCCGATTAAGGGATATGTGACCTACAAGCAAAATGGTGGTAAGACTTTAAAAGTGTGCAATTTTGTAAATACATAGATTTAAATGTTTATTTTGGCATAGAACCATCAATTTGAAGATATCAAAGGTGTTTGAATGGTTTGGTGAAGGCCTTGAGGCCAAATATGATGATTTGATATGTTGTAGCAATATGTCCCTAGGTGGAAATGGTAATTTGACTACATAAGAACTTATGAATTTGATAAATTAGTATTATGTGGATATGAACCAGGTTTGTTTTAGTGAAAAAAATGATGTGAGTAATGTATTGGAAGTCAG
Organism: Sequoia sempervirens; assembly: GCA_007258455.2. Taxonomy (NCBI): domain Eukaryota; kingdom Viridiplantae; phylum Streptophyta; class Pinopsida; order Cupressales; family Cupressaceae; genus Sequoia; species Sequoia sempervirens. The sequence continues at coordinate 29,546 of VDFB02124965.1, read as the reverse complement.
ATGAAATGATTGACGTGTAAATGGTTGATTGTAGTATCTTGGTCTTGAGGAACTAGTTGGTAAAATTGAAAATTTGGTGAGTTGTTTAAGGAATTTAAAGATTTAGAGCTATTTATCAAGTTTTTGCTTTGAATTCAGATAAATTGATGATGAAAAAAGTGTGTTAGGATCTGATGGATATAGGTTGTAACATGAAAGATTGGTTTTTGGTTATTTTTCCTAGCTAAAGCAAATTGAGTGGAAGGGTGCCTTGGTGAATAATGAAAGAGTGGATTGTTTAGTGACTCTAATTAGGTTTCTTGTGCATAGATCAATCATTTTTGTTGATAAATAAGATGTTCAAAGCTTGAGGATGATAAGAAGAAGTATTGAAATGAGTTGGCTTGTTGTTTCCTTGTGGATTGCAAATGAAAAAATGTGATTTTTTATGAAAAGAGAAAGAAATTTTAGTTGCTTATTCAATTTGATCTTCTCTCGATTCAATTGGGCCAGATGTTGGTGCAGGAGCACCTAGGTCATCAAATACTTTTCAATTTTGCAAAAGGGATGAGTGTTCAAATTTTTATTGGGTCAATTACAAAAGGTCATGGAAAAATGATGTAAAGTGCACGTTCAAGGTCATATGAGGTCTTATTTGATTGTATTTAAGGTTATGGGTAAGTTTTAGGTGGTCAAAGTGGGAAAATGCAAACAATGCAATAATGTAATATTATTAAAAGTTGTTAAATTGACAAAAGCAAGGAAATTAGGCATATTAAGGGCTAAAAGGGGTAGTTTCAACCGATGGAAAGATAGTTAGGGAAAAGGAAATATCTTTAAAAGGCATGTAAAGGAGAGAAAAACTAGAAGTTTATATTCTTGTAATTAGATTTTGAAATAAAAATTCCCTATTTCTGAGTTTCCAGCATTACTCCATTGTTTCATTTTCTTGTGTTGGTAATTTAGGAACACCCAAAGTTCAATCATAGTGTGAATACATGTAAAGAGGAGTTAGTTTCCAATTTCAAGAGTTGGAAGGTTAGTTTTAGGAAACAAAAGAATAAAAGGCAGTTTTCAGTGCCCAACATAGTCCGTTTAGAAGCAAGTTTGAGAGTCCAATAGGGTTTTTCTTCACTACTCCACCAATGTAGGTCAAGTAAATTGGTGGATTAGGTTAATGTTAGGATGTTTTGCATGCTTTTATGATTGTAAGTGTAGGGAAAAGAAAGAATACCATGGTGGAGTTGCTGCTACACTTGAAAATAGAGGATTTTCCTACACAAAGTGATGCTAAAGTCATGGGTCATGAATAAATAAAGCTTGTAGAGGCTTGGAAAGCATAAAAAATCATGTTCTAGGTGGCCAAAGAAATAGAGGTTTGCAAGAGTATTTTTCACAAAACCCTCCTTGATTTGTGCTTTTACACCCTATAAACGAGGGTTTATTGGATCAGAACATTTTCATGGTTTTCAATCCCTATAAATGGTGAAATATTGAGTTACAAGAAATGCTTGAAGACAATTTGAGGTTTTGAGTAATTTGGAATGGTTTTGAAGGGCTCTCTTTTGTAAAAAAATCCTAATCTACTAGCCTTTCTTCAGAGGACAGACTGAAATTTGATGATTTTCTTTATGTCAAACATCTAAGAACTTTGATATGTTGTGATGTGATGGAAAGTGTTTCTAAATGTGCATTGATTTTTTTAATAAACTTTGAGATAGGAATATAACTACCCAATTCAATGGTTGACAAACCTACTAGAGGAGTATGATATTGTCTGATCAAAACAAAGATGTTTGTTTAAACAGTGGAAAGGATGATATTGAGTGCTTGGTTACTATCAAACTAATGATATGATTGATCTTACTAAAAATTTTTAAGGTGTATAAGATAGGTTTAGTGACTTTGATGGTTGGATGGGTGAGTATTATGAAGCCTTTTGAGCAAATTGGTGATTAACTAGAAGATGATAATCAAGATTCTGTTGTAGAAAGAGTTTGTAACCTGTAAATAGACTAATGTAGTCAAAATATGGTGAGTATAGTGCTTGATAATGAACTGATAATAGTGAGGTATGGTTTAGTTGATTTTTTTCCTTGGTGAATAAATGAAAGGATGAATTGTTCAAGTGTCAATAATCAAGTTTATGTTGTTTTTATGGTGGCTGAGAATGATGTGAATCTAATTTATTAAGTCAAAGTTTTCTAATATGGTTTTTTCTTTGAATGATTCAATTGGAATACTGATTAGTGGAATGATGAATGATGGCCTATGGAATGGTTAAGAGAATTTGAGTGGATTTTGGTTGAATGAAAAGTAGATTTCTGATGAAATTATATTTGATCTTCTCCTGAAATCCCTTGAAGAAATGATGTTGATGGTGTTTGTTGGATGCTCTGCATCAGATGTACCCTAATGATTGAGTGTTTTGATATGATGCTCTACATCACTAACTACCTTGTCTATGCTATTGCTTACTATTATGGTTTCATATATTTTTTCCAAGCATCCATAGTTTGTCGTTCTGGTGCACCTTTGCAAGCACATGTATCCATGTGAAGTAATTGCATCATGATGCTTATGTTGACTTTCTAAACAACTATATTGTACAATTGAAATTTTGTCATCTATCATCATCTAGTTATTAGTTATGGAACTTGAAGTAATGCTTTGAGTTTGAATGATGTGTAATGAAACATAACCAACAATATGAATATAAACTGCACAAATCTATTAAGTAGAATTCATTAGTTAAGTTCTCTTTATTCTATTACCTATGTGTACATTTGAGTAAATCCACTAGCACTAGGAGTTGTTTTCTTGAAACCTCCAAGAGTAGCCTATTCAACATCCAAAAGATCACATATTAAAATACCATTCATACAACAATGCTATTAACATGTAATAAATTTATAATTGTTTACTAGTTACATACCCCACTAATAGGTGTATTGCAGAAATAAGTAGGTGGAGGACCTGTGTATCCACTCTCAACACTGGGACCCTGCAATTTTATTAAAATAATAAAACTAAATTAGTTAATCTTGCATTTCATAATCAAAATTTAATAAATTAAATTCAATGAACATGCTGACTTTTACCTGACTATCAATGCCATATGCATGATGAAAAATTTTAGTCATCCTCTCCATCCCCGTAGCAGCATATGGATCCTACGCAGCAGCATATAGATCCTAAGTACAGTAGCCTCCTCAGTGTCGGTGGGGTCATATGAACAAGTCACCCCACAAGATTGACACACATGGGTTCAAAGGCCACCACCTAAAAACTCCCCTGGGTGGCGCTATATAATAGGGCTAGTATGATGGATGACACTCTAGGTCAAAGTGTTGATCACCTGCAATGTTTGTACGTTGGCACTCTCCTTCACAATGGAATGCATAATAATGTGCTCACGAGGTGGCCTAGCGAGAGGTTGTCTCCCTTGTCATGCAGGATCCGACTATGCACTAGGCCTATCCTAAGCTAACCCCCCACCTCTCCCCTGGAACTCCCTCATATCAAAATAATTTGGGATTTGGTTCAATATGAACACACTATAGTTTCCTAAGAAAATATTGGGACACTTCACAATTTTTGCACGATGGATAATCAAAGACCAAGTACCACCTATCATAAAAAATGGTTCCTAATCTCTTGGTGGTGGCACCAATGAATAGGAAAACTCTTCGCATTGAGGCTAAGATTTTGATTTTTTTTAGGGTCAGTGAATAAAGAGCACAAATCACCTTTAGCAATTTTTAAATCTTTTACTTGTTTATATGATAGTTTATCTGCATAATATGCCCTAGCTGCCTGCCTCCTATCTTGCCATCCCGTTATTTTTTGGGTAATTGAATCTACATTTTTTAACATCTCTTTCATTGAATTTTCTAAGGGAAATCTTTCTGTGGTTGAAGCATTTGGATCACTCAACCTACTGATAAGATCCTCAATTTGTTTTTTGTTCTCAATTTCACTCCAATTTTGTTGAGTGCTAGGAGGTTGTTGAGTGATTGGTGGGGGAGGTTGATTTTGTTGAGGATTTTGGTGTTGAGGATTTTATTGTTCTTCTTATTGAGTATTTTGAGGATTTGTAGGATCATTTGCATCTCCTACAATTTTTTAGAAAAACAATAAAATCTAACCTAAAACAAAAAAAATCAACTTGAAACTAAGAAATTCAAAACAAATAGAAAAAAATACTTACCTCCCGCACCTCTTCATCATCATGGCACCATATTTGCAAAGAAAAAGCAACTTTTGTTGATGAATTTTGTAGAATGCCTCCTCCTAGAATGCGAGTGCGAAAATGAGGGTTTTTTTCCATGGCCAGAGTAGAAAAAAAGACAACAGAAAATGAATCACTTTCACTTTTTTTTTTTGCTTTTAAAATGACATAACGCAGGCATCCTATAATGCACTCGCATTATGTCATTTTCAAATTTATTTTGGAATTGGCCACAAAAGTGTAACCCAACTTCATGCACCCACCCATGTTTGACCAAAATTGAGTTTTAGTTAGAAATACTTAAATTCAGTTGTGCTGATAAGTTGGCTAAAAGTGTGACACAACTTTGTGCTTTTACCCTAGGGTGTTCTTTACCATGATCATCATGTTGATCCAACAATGTTGCAAGAGCATGGGGCGATGCAATGATGTACAAGATAAATGGTCTATGTGGTATAGCAGGTTGTAAAACAACTGGAGTAGCTAGATATTCCTTTAGACTCTCAAAGGCCTATTTACAATCCTCATCCCAATAAAAAGGGATACCCTTTTTAAGGAGATGTGTGAAAGTTAATGTGTGATTGGCTAAAGATGAAAGGAAATGAGGGATAGCTTGAATTCGACCTTGTAACATGCACAATTGAGAAATATTCCTAGGAGGTGGCATGTTAATAATTGCAACAATTTTCTTTGTTTCCACCTCAATTCCTCTGTGAGATATGAAAAACCCCAAAATTTTACCACTATCTATGCCAAAGAAACTTTTTTGGATTCAATCACATATTTTATTTTCATATTCATTCAAAGATTTTACGAATTAGGAAATTTATATTGTCTTGTCATGTTAACAATTTACGAGGATATCATCGCCATAATCTTCTAGAATTTTGTGAATGTAATCATGAAACATTAATGTCATTGCATGTTGATAAGTGGCACGTTCATTATTTAGACCGAAGGACATCACAACCCAACAAAATGTTCCCCAAGAAATTGTGAAGGAAATTTTATATTGACTTGAGGGTTAATAACCTTTGGATTTGATTATAACCAAAAAATCAATCCATGAATGACAACAAAGAATGTCCAACAATTGAATCGACAATCATGTCTATATTAGGAAGCGAAAAATCATCTTTTAAAGATGCTTTATTTAAGTCTCAAAATCCATGCACATTCGAATACGATTATTGAGTTTTGTAACTACGACAATGTTTGAGATCCAAGGACAATAATCAATAGGTCTAATAAAGCCTGCATCAAGAAGTTTTTCAAGTTTCTCTTTAACACGCAAGGCTATGTTAGGATGCATTTTATGGATCTTTTGACGAATGGGTTTAGCATTTTCAGCAAGGACAATGTTATGCATCACAATTTTTGGGTCAATTTCAGGGATATCAAAATGTTTCCAAGCAAAAATTTTAGAAAAATCATGAAGTAAAGTGGTAGTATCTTCTTTTCTTCATCATGAAGGCACTTCCCAATCTTAATAACTTTATCTTTGTCATTAATGTCCATTGGCACATCAATTATATCTCCTAAAGGGAGTGTGTTGGATTTAGGACTTTCAAATTCAGAGAGTTCTTTAGTGATATCACTTGCTTCTTGCTTGGTAATGTTCATGGCATGAGTAATGTTTTTCATGTAAGTACGTGAGGATGGGGTATTGTAAACACCTAACATTTGTTTCAAAGCCTCATCGCTATCGACATACATCAATGAAGGTGGTAAGTTTATATTGAGTAAATCAAGATGTTTAATTGTAAGTTTGTGTTGTGACTAACATGTTATAGCATTAATGGTCAAGGATGGTCATTGAGTAGCTTTGGCCATTTTAGAAAAATAATATCCCAATCTAGTTTTTGTTTCTTGTGTATTAGGTTCAATAGGGACAAAAATACCTTGCTCATGTTTTCCACACCCTTTTCCAATATAGCCTAATTGTTTTACAAATTTATAGCCTTTTCCATAAAGTCTTTCCATTTTGTGCAGAGTAGGCAGGAATTGGTAATCTATCTCATCAAAATTTGTTGTGTATGTTGCATTGTCATCCAAATTATAGGAGATAGATGTTTGAAAAGATTTTTCATAATTTTGAGTGGACATAATGGTTTGTTGATCTTGTTTCTCATCTTTCTTTTGCGTGAATATGTATTCGCCCATAAACGAGGGTGTGAATTCTAAGGATCCCCAATTGTCACCAAATAATTTAGATACTGATTCCCTATTGTTTTGTTCAATTTGAAGAGGGTCTATATTGGATGTTGGAATTAATCTTTTCAAAGGACTTGTAACCCCTTTTTCAAGGTGCAAACAACTTTTAGGCTTGGGATCGATTTCAACTTCATAGATGCAATTGTTATAGACACATTTCATAATATGATGAAGGGTTGAAGGCACTAAATTCATCTCATGAATCTATGGTCAGCCTAAAAGAATATTATACAAAATATCGTAAAGCATGACATGGATAGGAGTCTGCAAAGTAGCCACCCCAACCATAATAGGCAAAGTAATTATCCCAAGCAGTTGCTTTGTTGTATTATCAAATCCTTGAATAGAGATGGAATCATGTATTATTTGCGACATGTCAACATATAATTGATCGAGGAGACTCACACTACACACATTAAGGGAAGAACCATTATCTATGAGAGTGTGTTTGATACCTGCATGATTGAATCGAGCAATTATCATAAAGGCATCATGTTGTTTACGCAACTCCAAAGGAGGGAGCTCATGTTGATGGAAGGTAATGTCAAGATTCTTTTTGTGAATGAGAGCTTCCACAATATTTAGAGTAGTACCAAGAGGAATTGCATTTTTTTTTAGAGAAATTTGAAGAATGTTGTGATTCGGTGAGTTTTGAAGCAAATCCCAAAGTGAAATTTTGGCAGGAGTATTCTTTAATTGTTCAACAAGATCATATTTCTTTGTGTGTGGGCTATAGCGAGGAGCACTAGGAAGATTGGGTAAAGGTAAAGAGGTTGGGATTGGTTGTGGCGGTTGTGGGTTGTTTTGGGTGTTATATGTATGAGCAATAGTATCATTACTAGATTGTTGTGATACATCGGTGTTAGGGGGGTAGAGGTTGTACCAGGGTCGATTAGAGGGGTGAAGTGAATGTGAGGGTGGGTAAAGGATAAGCTTAGGTTGAATTACATTTATGTCCTTAATTTTAGAGGTCTCACAACAAATAAAAGTGGATGAATTGGGTGAGATGAAGTCTTGAAGAGACTCATCTAGAAAATGCAAATCATCACGACTAAAGGGTTTGAGGGGTAAATTGTCGTCAACTTTTTTAAGATGTTCAAGAGAAGCATTAGAGGTTGTAATGTTCGGTATCATGAGTTGCTCACCAAAAACCTTAGTGGATGGCTTATACGAGATGAATTCTTGGAGGGCTTCATCTAACAAATCAAAGTCATCACAAGAAAATGGTTTGAGGGGAACTTTATCATTAGGGGTTTATGTTTCTCATTGCAAGTATTAGAGGATGAAGTGAGTGAGAGAAAGTCTTGAAGTACTTCATCTAAATTATCAACATCATCACTAATAAGAGGCTTAGATGAGATGTTTCTAATTTGAATCATGTGTTTAAAATGATTGTTTGATGTTTCAGTTTTTGCATCCTTATGTATTGATGAATTTGATCTAAAAGAACTAAGAATGAAAATGGAAAAGGATATTTTTAAAGATCTAAAACTATCCATGAATGCCATGAAAAGAAATCAAATTTATGCTAATGAAAACAAAAAAAAATGAATTATATAAAAAAGAGAATGACAAAAAATAGAAAGATGCAATGCAAGAAACAGAAACCTAGAAATGCTAATGCAAAACTGTAGAGGGATTGATTCGCCCTAGGTGGCGAATGAGTCCTAGGGGATTTTTTTTTTAATATTTTTCTAATTTTTTTGTGTTTTCTGAAGATTTTTAAGTCTGTACAAGGCAGAAATAGAATACAAATGCAGAATGTTGAAATGATTGAATGTGATACAATGTAAAAATGAGATCTAAATAACACTTTCACTAATCCAATGTTTAAGAATCCTAAAGATGCAAAACAATGCAAGATGAAGTAATGAATTCCTAATATGAAAATAGAAATGTAAGTTAGAATGATGCTATGCTCAAAATTTAGGTTCACCAAATTGAACCGTAGATTTTTGGCTCTTATGACTTCTCTAACTCTTCTAGGGTTTTTCACCTAAAAGGAGAGAGTTAGGCCAAAAATGCTAACTAGTTGATTCAAATTATATTACATAGGATGTTGTATAAGATAAATGAAGTAAAATAAATGCAATTGAATGATCTACAAAACATATTATGAATGCAAAACTAAGATCTATGTTATGTTTGAAAACACAGTGTTGTTTTAAAAAATGCTTTAAAGAATGAATAAAAATGCAAATTAAACTAAATAGAAGGCTATTTCTCAGAGTGAGTGCACCTGGAAAATTGGAGATGACTGGAAAATAATTTGGAAAACTGATGAAACTCTACTTTAGGATGGTTGGGACTCATTCGCCACCTTGGGCGAATCAATCCCAAATCAAGACATTTCTGCACAAAAGCTATTTTCTGATAGTTGGGGACCTGGATCTGCATCTAACTCAAATCTACACCTCATGAGGGACTCATTCACCATACATGGTGAATCAGTCTAGTTTCAAATTTCTACAATTTCAAAGTTTTGTCCTACACCTTGATACCTACATAACAATTTATAATGGAAACACGACTTTGGATCTCAGAAAATTCCTACAAAATAGCTCAAATTTTTTTGTCTAATTGGGGGTTTTCCTTATTCAAACCCCTAGTTGGGTAATTAAACCTTGAAAGGAGAAAAATATGCATAAACCCTAGCCTTATATGTGTTAAAGACTAGGAAAATCTAAGATGTGACAAAGATCCTATCATATTGTTCTAGAATAAGACATGCAAGAATGATCTTTATGATGCAAGATCTAAACCCCAAAAGACTTACAACACATGAAAAAAGAGGAATGAAATGACATACAAATGATAAACAAACAAGATGCAAACCTTAATATGAAGATAGATTGAAAATGGAAGATGGAATCAATAGGAAACCAAGTCCTTAGGTGTGATTTGGTGGCTAGTTGCACTTCTTCACCCTAGATTTCTTCATGATTCACCATAGGCATCCATCATCAATCTTTTGCAATGTTGGATCTTGACAAGAGAAGTGAGCTTCAAGACCTACAAAAAACCTAGTTTGCTGCCCTAAAACTTCAACTTTTCCTGATGAAACATGTTGTGGAAGACTTGACTTTATGAATTACTCTTGTGGAATGATAAAAGATAAGAAAAGATGATAAAAAGATGTTCGAAATGACTTGAAATATGTATTTATAAGCAAGAACACCTTATTTTCCCATTAATTGGACCTAAGAGGCCCACATTCACTAAAAATTAAAGCTAAATTGATTAAATTCCTACATAAATTTGAATTTTCCCTCAAAGACGACTCATTCGCCACCCTTGGTGAATGGGTCCCACCAGAGGGGACTCATTCCCCCAAGGTGGCGAATGGGTCCCACTACTACTATTTGAAGGTGGGTTTTTGGGGTATGATATAATGAAATGTTATTTGTTGGGTTTTATGCAATTTCTCAGGTGAAACAAGCCTCTAGATCAAAATTAATGGGTCTAGGGGGCCTATAAATGCTATTTTGAAGGGTGAATGAGTGAAGGGACTCAAAAGTGGATCCAATTATACGTGAAATTGTCTATTTTCTTAAGAGGGTCCAATTTTCTATGGTACAATAGGTAAAAGGTATCACAACTTTAATAGTTGTTACTTGGTTGTTGGTGGGTTGAGGTGGTTGTTGAGGAGGGGTGTTGAATTGTAAGAAGCCTTTGTTTGGTTTTTGAAATTGTTGTGAATTGTTTGAATTGTTAGGTTTGGATTTTTCAGTTCGGTTAGTAGTGGACTTGGCTTCATGACTACTAATCAAATTATGATAGTCACAAAGGGCTATACATAAATTCATGAAAGAAGGAAATTTCATCATGGTCAATTTATCTTGGATGTGAGTTTGTAAATTTTCAATAAAAATCTTTTGGATATGTAGATCAGGAACCTTCACATCAATTTGGGCATATAGTGACTAATAACTTGAGATGAAATTAGTTACTTTTTCATCCACATTTTTTTTACATCTCATTATATCAGCCAATATATTTTTGGGAGTCATGTGCACTTGAAAATGATTTAGGAAGGCATCAAATAGTTCATTGAATTAACAAATTGAATTGTTTGGTAAGTTTGAAAACCACTCCAAGGTAGTGTCCTTAAAGGCCCTAGGAAATAGTTTGGCCAATAGTTTATCGTCAAGAACAAAGTCACTACATAAGGCTATGTAAGCATTAACATGATTAGTAGGATCACCCTTTCCTCTGTACTTCTCAAATCTAGTTGTCTCAATTCCTTGTGGCATTGTTGTTCTTAATATTTCTAGGGATAATGGGATACTATAGACATAATAGGTGGGTAGAGAATTTTGACTTTGAATTATGGTGGATATTTGTTGTTGCATGGAGGAAATTTGTGTGATGATAGGGTTAGTGTAAGTGGCATGAGGCGGAAGAGATAATGGTGATGAAGTGTATGTAGTAGTAGGGAAAGTGAATGGAATGTTAATAGGTGGTATAGTGGAAGAGGAGAGAAAATTTGATGCCACATAAGAATTAGGAATGCTAGCAGAAATAGTCAAGGAAGGAATCGCATTGCTAACTTATTGCATTGTGGTTGTGATTTGTGGAATGGTGTAGGTAGGTATGGATACTATGGTGGAAGGAGGAGTGTTAAGTCTTCCTTGACTAACCACAATATTTGCTAGTTGGGATGTGCTAGAGGTGGAAGGAACATGTTTGTTGTATATCTGAGCAATTTTTTCAATAACATTTAAGCCTTCGTCACTTTCAATTAGGTGATGTATGTTTTCTATAGTACGAATCGTAGTGGTTGAGATGTTTCCAAGACACAAATATTGTTGCAAATGTGTTAAATCCTCATGAATGTTAACAAATTTGTCTTGCAGAATGTGATCGTTTTGTGTGTCAACTTGCATGTTATGGGAAGGAAAAGCATTGCTAAAGGTGGGATCCATGCCTAATGCACTATTTTCAACACCAGGATTAGTAGCTTGGGACAACCCAAGATCCACAACGAGTGCATTATCGCGAGATGTCATGAGTCAGGAACTTCTTCTTAGTAAAGTATTATCAATAGGGCACCAAACACTCATACAAGGGGTACTAAACATGGGGTGGATTCAAATGAAATGCAAACTAGAAGCAATAAAATGCTAATAACTAAAATTCTGGAAACTATAACAAAGATGTAATAACATAAAACTGTAATGCAAAAAATGCCCAGAAAATGCTAGAAAATGCAGTTCAGAATGTGCAACTGGACTAATTCACCCAGGATGGTGAATGATTCCAAGGATGAATTTTTTTGAGGCTTTTAAAAAATTTGAAATGCAATTTGATGTTTTTTAGATGCACACATGTAGCTATAGTATGAAAATGTAGAATTTTGGTGTGTTGAAATGATTTGAAATGCAAAAATGAAAGCTATATGATGTTCTCACTAATGCAATTTTTGAAAACCCTAGGATGCAAAACAATGCAAAACCTAATGCAATAATGATGCAAGATAAACCTAGGATGAAAATGCACTTAGAATCAGAAGTAAAAATGATCTAAAGTTAGGTTCACCAAAATGTAAACAAAGATTTTGGCAACCTAATGTCTTAGGCTCCTTCTAAGGTTTTTCACCTAAAAGGAGGAAAGAATGGGGCAAAAATGCAATGTTTAAAATTCAAGGATTTTTGTGATGTGTGTGAAATATGTCTAAATAAGATGAATTAAATATAGAAAACTAATGAAATGGATCAATTATTGAATGCAAACTTGGAAATGCAAAGTGCTAGAAAACACAGTGCTGCATGCAAACATGAACTAGAAACATGTACAAATGAAAACAAAATTGAATGAGACTAAACGGAGTGCACATGGAAATTGAAAGCACATCTGAGAAGGTTCTAGAATGCTACAAAATTCAATGTTGATGCCCACTAGGACTCATTCACCACTGATGGTGAATCAGTCTAGGTTTTGGTAAAATCTGTCAGAATAGGTTTCAGGATGTCAGGAACTCAGAACTACAAAAAGCTCTTTTTCCAACTTGGTAGTGGGACTCATTCACCAGTGATGGTAAATCAATCCACCTATAGAAATATTTAAAGTTAAAGGTCAACTATGTGGGTCCTGATCTGCACTTTTCTGCTTGTCGGGTTGCTAGATCTAAATTTGCAGAAAATAGGCTATAAAGGGGTCTTCAAGCTCCAATTAGGGTTATGTTGACTTTAATGACTTAGATGAATTTTCAATACCTTTTTCACACCTTTCTCCTTGAAAAATCTACCTACAATACCTACAAATACACATGCAAAGAGGGGAAAAGGGGTTAAGGGTTAGAGTATAGGGGTTTGCCTCTGTCAAACCCCACTTTGGTAATCAAACCCTTGATAATGAAATGAAATAAAAAATGAATGATGAAAAAATAACATGCAAGTGTCATAAAATCACCAAACCCTTGTTTTTGAAGTCTGAAGATATGTCAATGGCTGCTCCAAGATGCTTGATAATTGCTTTATTGAATGATGCTTAAGTGAATGCTTAGATGGATTGAATGCAATAATGAATGTTTGAAATAATGGGGGTTAAAATGAATATAAAATAATGTATTTATACAAAATTATGCCTTAATTTCCTAAAAATAAAACATCACAAGCTGACCTTAGGTCTTTAAGAATAAAATCCCACTAGTAATTTAAATTTATTTTGATTTTTGTGCCAAGATGGACTCATTTGTCAGCTTGGGTGAATGGCTCCCACTCAAGGCATATGAGTGGGTGTTGGAAATTATATTGTCTTTAATGTTTTTTTCTAGTTTATATTAAAAAATACACTTAATTAAGGCCTGTAAGTGAATAAAGGGGCCAAATAAAGCATAATAAAGGTGTATTTGGTGATGAAAAGCCTAGAAAAGCATGAAAGTTTGTTACAAGACATTACAACACTTTATAATAATACTTGGTAAGTGATAAAAATGGGGTGTATAGAAGAATTATGATAAGAAGAGTCTAGAAAAGTGTGAAAATTTCTTACAATACTTCACAACACCTTTACAAGACATCATAAAGTCTTAATGATTCATAAAGATTCAAGACCTAATGTGTATGTGTAGGTAACATTGCAACATTAAATCAAGGTGAAATCAAGCCAAACAAGCACAAGGAGGGACAAAACAAGAAAAAGTAAAATGGTTACTTTTTTTGTGTCCACACATCATAAGATAGATAATCATACATAGTCATAAACCATTATCCATAACACATCATAAAATATAAAATCATTTAATAAGCATACAAATGCATAAAATCATAAGAGAATAATCCATCACATAGGAACATGCATAATAAATAACACATCATGTAGTCACCGTGCCAGAATCATGTATCTCGCATATATATATATATATATATATATAAAATCAGTTTCATAGTGCAATGCCAGGATGAATCTCAAAAAAAGAGCTCACAAGCTCAATCAAAATACATATATATTAGTGTTAAATGAATAATCAAATCTAGCCTAAGGTATGTGCAGGATCATCATGCAAAAAAATAGGCCGTTAAGTGGCAACAAATTCAGAAAAACCAGAGTTATGCAACTTGATGTAAAAATTTGAATAAGCTATCTATATTATTTCAAAAATATGTAAGAATAGAATATGTAAAAAATTGAATGTAGTTTCTAAACTACTAGGTTTATTTAAAAAAATAAAAATATATTTGGTGAAAATTTGAAATTTCAATGCAGTAGTACTTAAATTTCAGGAAAAAAATAAGTATGTGTTTGTCTGACCACCCTAACCATAATAAAATGATAATATTTTAGATATAAGTAGAGTACTCATGTCCAGATGTGATACATATTTTTTTGTAATTTTTTTCTGAGTAAATAATTAATCATGATTTTTTTTATCACAAATTTTTAAAAATATAAAAACTCGTATGTCTGACCACCTTAACTTGGTCAAAACTTCATGAAATTCAACTCTCTTTTTTTAATCCTATAGTATGCAAAGCATAGAATATGACACATGATTTGAATTCAAAAAATGTGATACTGTTTGAAAGCTATAGATGTTTTTCAATCAGCCTATCAATTAGGACTTTAGTGGTAATTCAAATAGAAAATGAATAATAATTATTTATTAAATTCAAAGTAAAGCATAATTTATATTGGTGGAAAGTTGAGAATCTCCTTTAGAAACCCTTTTCATTCCATCAATTTTGGGAAAAAAAAAATTTCAACCACATACCCTACACACACACCCATCATATCACCACTTTTTGGCCCATCATGATCCTGCACATACCCCCTATGCTACCCATATCTCCTGATGGAGATAGTATTGATGGGGGCTACCTATCATGTGGATGTTGTGACCCTAAAGCCTCATTTCCTAGTGGTCACCGATAAGGAGGAGGCCTAGGCTAGGAAACACCACCATTTCTCTAAGATCACCTGGAGTGTGTCTTGCTCTAAGATCTGCTCATAACCACTAAAAAACTAGGCTCTTCGCACTCAGGAGGCACCTCTCTCTCATATAAGTCCCTATAATATTGCTCCACCAGGATAGCCCTCCATAACTCCCAAGAAAAAAATGTTGTCGAGCCACCACATCTGTTAATAAAATTAATGGTGCTCTACTCTGCTCTTTGTGCCCAAATCATAGCAGTATCTCTCTCGACCCTAAACTAGTGAAGCTATGCCTATGCAGCCTATAGTTGCTCTTGTATTTTTGCAACCTAGGAATCCATTTGTTGATCCTCCACCTCCATGCCCATCGCTTGAATGATGGGAATCTCCTCTAACTCCTCCTTCACTACCCTCTCCCTCTCCTTTTCCTCCCTATCAACCATCTCCTTGTCTTGGTCGACCTCCTCTTCCTTGACATCTATGTTGATATTGACCTCTCCCTACTCATCCACCTATCTCTCCTCCTAATGAGGAGGTGCATTTTCTATCTTGCAACAACTACAATGGCTACTATAACCAGACACTCTTGAGGAGGGGCTAAATCTCCACCTTGGGAATATGAGTCCTAGTATGCCACTTTTAAGAGATTTCTTGTAGAACCTAGTTTACTAGTTGCATATTTTGAATTCATCTTGAAACCCTAAACTAGGACTAAATCACCTAGACTGGCGTATGAGTCCTAGTGTGCATCAAAAGTCAAAATTTCAATATTGCAGACCTTGTTTCAAGCATCTCTATTTTTCCAAGTGCGCCTTTGTTTATCTCCAGTTCAATATTACAATAATGAGTTTCATATTCTAGGTTACTTAGCTAGATTTGCTTATCATTTGCATTTCTCTCTTTCTAAGCACTTGCTTAGGTGAACCCCTCTTTGTTTAATCACACCTAAGGAAACCATCCTTACCCTACCCCATTCCTCAATCAAGTAAATTGGTTGAGGGATCTTGGTTTCCTTTAATGAACTACAGAAAAATAGGGTCCCCTATGTTATCCATCTCCTAAAACCTATGGGCACACCCTATTTTCTTTATTTCATTTTGGTGAAAATTCCTTCAAACCATTTATGTCTTATTTGGAGTTCATTTTAGTCCTGGATACAACTTACATTAAATTTGTATTAGGTCTTACATTAGTTAATTTACATTTAGGGCTTCTCAATCTTCCATTAGTGAAAGTGCATAT
Organism: Sequoia sempervirens; assembly: GCA_007258455.2. NCBI lineage: Eukaryota > Viridiplantae > Streptophyta > Pinopsida > Cupressales > Cupressaceae > Sequoia > Sequoia sempervirens. Next base: position 13,507 of record VDFB02124965.1, on the reverse strand, counting down.
AGGTTGCATTTTTGCATCTTGTACCATTGAATCTCATTGGAAATATGTAATTTCACATAGTAAAGAAAACACTCAAGTTAGAAACCTTGGAATCAACTCAAAATTTGCTAAATTTATTATGAAAACCTTAATCTGGGACTCATATGCCCCTTTGGGAAATTTAATCCCAATACAGGTTATTTTACATGATTTCTAGTAATTTTGTGTTGATTATTTTGTAGCATTTGAACCCTTCAAAAACCATAACTAGGACTCATATGCCCCTCTGGGTGATTTAGTCTTGTATCAGTCCTGAAACTATATTTTATAGCATTAGAAACCTTGTTTCTATGTTTTTTTTGCTGTTGTTAGATCTCTGTTTCAGTTTATTGAGTTTCTATTGCATTTATTGTTAGAGTAATTGGTTATTTACTTGATTAATTAAACAATATTTGTTTAATTAATTAAGTTCCCTTGTTTCTCTTTTACACTTAAGCTAACTTTAGGTGCATAATAATTAATTATTTTATTAATTATTAATGTGCAAGCCTAGGGTTTTCCTTTTTAGTTTTTTTTGACCTATATGAGGTTGTAAACTTTTCTTTTGTAAATTAACTTCTTTTACACATTGGAAATATAGAGCTCCACATCTTTGAACATTTTTTGGTGTTGCTTCTCCTTGCTTCTTCCTGTAATAGGTATTTTTTTGCTTGCAGAGATCACTGGGCTCCTTCATTTATTTCATTAGATCTAGCTTAATTTCGTATATTTAGTGCATTCCTTAGTTTCAAATTTTCATTTATGATATTTCATTTTCATATTGTTGCATAGTGTAATCAATAAATTACCTTGTTTAGAATCTAAAAATTGCATTGCATTTCATCATGGATATGTGCTTTGGTAAGATTTTGATGTCCTTGAAATCATTAGTGGATGTGTCAAGATGTGCTTTCGAAAATGAACCTAATGAAATTGAACTCACCCATGCTCAATCAAATCCTAATGCATTTCCTCCTCATGGAGATGACATCATTAGAGAAGATGATGACAACATGAACAACTTCATAAATTATTGCCTTAACAACCTTGAGATTAATGCATCCTTTTATGGAATTCCATGAAGAAAACAACACCCCTACCATCCCACCACTTGAGATGTTTGGTATTTGACATCTTTAAAATGAATCACAAGCTAAACCTAAACTTTCTACAATAAGTTACCATAGTTCCTCTAATCAAGTGCATCAATCCTATGCTAACAAAGTGACCAATGCTCCCCTCAACTTAGAAGAGACATATGGAAAATGATTCACAATATTAAGGAAACAAGGATGATACAACAAGCGAGCATGAAATTCATCAAATCTTAGAATAAATACCAACTAAAGATACCAAAGGGATAGGATATCAAGACCACCCTCCCAACATAAGTGTCCTTCCTAAAGAACAACCAATGCCTCACAAATATGATAAGGATGATAGGATCATCTTAGGTCCTCCTCCTCAACACCTAAGTGGTGAATCTAGCAAGCGATGAAGACCTTATAAACTAAAGAAACTAATATTCCCTTGTCTGCCATCTGCAACTGAAAGAACCTTAGACATACTTCTAAGTCAAGGACTTATCACATTACCACCCATGCGAGAGAATCAAAAACCAAATCCTAAGAATACAAACACATCACATTGTTGATACCATAAAGTTATTGGACATATTACTGATGAGTGTCATGCTTTAAAAAAAATATTTAAAATTTGTGATATCATAGAAATAATCCCTTAAAGCATGTCCTCTTGCTCCTTTCCATGTAATAGTTGTAGGATGGACTAGTATGCTCACTATTACATGTGTTACATTTATTTCAAATCATTTCAAAATGCAAGGAGATCTTTCTTATCACCTACCTTAACTCATTCTTGTCTAGCACAAAGTGGGGGCAAGAATTCAATAACCTTGTCTTAATAATGCACTTACTATTGCACATTTGGCTAGTTATTCACCTTTTGTATATGATGAACAAGATTGCAATGCGGATGACCTACTAATAGGTTGACTCGCATGTGCCTTACTAGTCTTTTCTTTGCTTTATTTTGCATATTTATTTTATGTTATGGCATGTGTGTAATGTGATCCCTCGTACCATTTTGTTTGATGTAACTCTCTCTTTGTGACATTCCTCTATTTGTATCTACATTCTTCTATATATGTCATAAAAATTTATCCTTTCCCTTATCTTGTTTTTTCCTTTTAGGGATGACGCAGGGCATTGAGACATTTGGATCTCTTCCATGTGGACCCAAAAGCTTTTTCTTTATCCTTTCCATTGTCTTGTGTTTCATTTTGGGGATGATGCAAGGTGTGGAGACATTTAGGTCTCTTCGATGTTGAACTGAAAGTATTTTCTTCATTTTTGATCTCTTCGTGTCATTCTTCATGTTCCATGAGTATTTGGGGAACGTTGACATTTCTAAGCTCTCTAAAAACATTGTAGCAAAGACATATTGACCTTGAATATGTGGATCCCTTATGTGATTTTGGGATTTCATTTTGGGGGCAACCCCTTTTCATGAAATAGCTTCATTTGGAAACACATGACTTGGCATAGGGCTTTCCAAATAAGCTCGCATGTCCTCTTTATTTTTAGCATTTATTATTTTCTACTTTAAAGTAATTTCTCACAACAAGGTGTTTAGCAATATCTTTAAAGTCGGGGCATACATCGACATTATTATTTTCCTTTTTCAACTCGTATTTCATTGTGTAGTCTTCTTACTTCAAGTGATGTGTCTTTCACTTTGTCATGACATTGGGTGTAATGTCCCTCAAGAGCATGATCTCTATTAGCATATTATATTCCTCTTAGTGGCTTGATCCAACACACTACATCCCCTAAGTTGTGAATCTTCTATTCTTCGATTGGTCCTCTCTTGGAGACATTAGGCACAATGTTCCCTAACTTGAGACCTTATATGAACTAAGAAAAAATCCTTTGAACATTCCTTACACAATTTCACATTTACAATATTAGTTATATGGCCACCTTGCATAATACATTTTGCTTGCCTGTGGTGCCATCTTTTTCATTCATGGGTATCAAGCATATGAAGTTTTTCTTACCTCGTGAATCATGTTGTTCATGTTGTGTGGTACCTTATCAAATCTATTAGGAGGTATAGCTTTGGTATGTTTACCGTATGGGAGTAGAACTTAGGCGTGACTTCCCCACATCCACTTTCTTGTCCATGTGAGTGCATACTGATCACATGTGTATGTGTCTCACTAGGGGCTCACCTAGTGGATGAACTAAGGTTCCAATAGACCTTGTGATTGTGTGTTGGTTTGCATAGTGGAAATCATGTTCCACTTGTAAACGTTTTCGGACGAACAACTTAGATCTGATCCACATCGTGCTGGAAAATGGTCAAGGCTTGATCCACCCATTTTTATTTTTATTTTTTCTTTCTATTTCTCTTTGTGTTTTTGGTAGTGTATTCTTGTACCTTGTTGTTGCTCCTTATATCATTCGCATGCCTATTATTTTGTGCCTATATTGGTTTTCCATAAGATCTTGATCTTGGGGGCTTGTGCAACCCTCTTGATCATTGTCATCCTATCTCACTAGCATTGGTACACTTGGACCCCTCTTGATGCAAGTTTATCTACTTTAGTGTGACTTTGAAGCAAGTTCCTCCTCTCACTAAAATTTGGGCTAAAGGTAGTGCATACAAATGTATCCCTTTACATTTTCACACTTGTTTGGACCCTTCCCACTAAAATTGGGCTTCTTTATGTCTTATTTGGTTGTACTTTGCATCCATAAGGCTTATTTAATGCATCTTTCTAACGATAATATTGACACATAACTAGTGACCAATCATAATTTATTGTTTTTGGGTTGTGTGTCCTAGATTTGGTGATTTTGGAATCATACGCCACCTTGGGAATATGGGTCCTACCTAAGTCTTAGGGCATGAACTTGAATTTGGCATAGAACTTAACATTTCTTGAAATTTGTTTCCCAAGCCTAAGCTACTGGGATTCATATGCCCCAACTGGCATATGATTCCCGATTTAGCTTGGACCTATTTTGAATTTAATTCTTGATAGGATTTTATTATCCTAGATCTAATGTCGACTTGTAGTGTTGTAGTTTTAGGAAATTTGACATAAACAAGTATAAATACAAGGTTATTTCATATTTTCTCCAAAAAATTCAAGTATTCAAGAATTATATCTAAAATTTATGATCAAGAGAGTATTGAAGAGAATTCAAGAGCATTCAAGAGATGATTATCAAGCATTTGGAGCTACATTCAAGAATTAAGCATCATGTCAAAGTCATCATGCATCATCCTTTTTTTTGAGCTAACATTTGTGATGTAGATTCTTATAATTCAAGCAAGCATTCAAGTCAAGATCCATATCATTTAATCAAGATTCAAGATCTACATTCATGCTATCCATTTCATACAAGATTGCAGTCTTTGTTACAAGGGTTTGTGAGTTGCAACATAGCTTATTTTTTCTTTCATCATTCCTTCATTCTATTTCATTTCATTTCAAGGTTTGATTACCAAAATAGGGTTTGACTAAGGAAAACCCCTATCCACTAACAAATAAACATTTTTCTCTTATCTACATGTGTGATTGCAGATATAGGTGTTTTGAGGTTTGAAGATCCTTTGAATACTAAGTTGCAAGATTGAAGAAACATTGTCAAAGTTGTCAAGAAGTTTTCTTCTTCATGGAAAGTCACCTACAGGCCAGAATTCAAAGATTCAAACTCAAAGATCGAAAGGGAGAGAAGCTACAAAAGAACACTAGAGGATATTAGAGTTTCAGATAAACCTTGATACTAGGACTAAATCGCCACCTTGGCAGTATAAGTCTCAATATACCACTTTTTAGAGATTTCTTGTAGATCCTGGCTTACTAGTTGTAGATGCCAGATTTAGCCCAAAACTCCAAACTGGGACTAAATCAGCCAGACTAGCATATGTGTCCCAATGTGCATCAAAATTCATAATTTTAGGATTATTGACCTTGTTTCAAGCATCTCCAATTTTCTAGGTGCACCTCTGTTGATCTCTAGTTCACTATTCTAATTTCTAGTTTCATATTCTAGGTTACATAGCTAGATTTGCTTATCATTTAAATTTCCCTCTTTCTAAGCACTTTCTTAGTGGTGAAACCCTCTTTGTTCAATCACACCCAAGTAAACCATCCTAACCCAAGCCCATTCCTCAATCAAGTCAACTGGTTGAGGGATCTTAGTTTCATTTAATGAACTAGAGAAAAATAGGGTCCCCTAAGTTGTCCATCTCCTAAAAGGTGGGAACACCTTATTTTCTTTATTTTAGTGGTATTTATACTATTAATTTCATGATTGTAGGTTGCTTCTTGAGTAAAATGGGTTTTGACATATGACATAGTACTAACATGGAAAATGACTTGGGGGAGTCAAGACTAGATGTATGTCAATATGTCTAATATTTTATTGTTCTTTAGAATAATCTACGAGTTCCCCATACATAAGAAAGGATATAGATTTTGATTAATCAAATGGTTCTAGAATTGTTATGTCCTGCAAATTCATTGTTTCAAAATTTTAGATGTGGACTTAATATAAAATTTGACCTAAGTTATTTTAGGGTCAAGCTAATATTCTCTTAGACATCTAATAATCATAATTCCATATGAGATCAACCAACTTAAAAAAGGTCAAATTAATATTTCTAGTCTATAGGATGCCTTTGAAGCATCAAACTTGATTGGGACAATAAATTCTCACCGAATAGGACTCTCAACTTTGAAGGGCTCCACAAATTTTAAACTTTGAAATCCTTAGATGCAACAAATCAAGTAAACTATGACTAAGTGGGCCATTCAATATTGTCATCCACTCAATCTTTGACAATTCAGTAATGTAGATACCATGGGATTGAGACTAAGAAGCACTTGGTAGATTTGTGCATCTTGCTAGCCTTAAGCTACTAGTGGCTTCCTTACATACAAGACAATTATATTTTTCCCTTGGGAAGAGAGGTGGATAATCCTAGCATGATTGTAGCCTGTTATTGTTATACATTTCAAACAATAATGTGCTCTAGGCCCTACCTAACTACACATTGTAGATTATTCTCTTTTGCCAAATTTAAACATTTTTTATTATTTTTTTCAAACATTAAATGTTTATTTATATAATTCAATCATTACACATACCTATAAATAATATCTATGCCCCTAAGTATGGTATAATTGTGTCATCATATCTAATTTATTATGATATCAAAGGAACAAGGGACACATGTGAGAGTGTAATTTGGGTTCAAATCCTCTTCACTACACTTAGGTAATGTATGTTTTTAGTATTCCCTGTGGCCTTGGAAGATTAATTCAATCTTGATTAAATCACTCTTTTTTTTATGTCCAACATTGTAAATCTTGAATGTTTAGGGAGATTTTTGGATGCACCTAAAAAGCATCTTACGTAAAAACTTATATTAAGCCCATGCTTGAGATCTTAAATCCATGAATTTATAAATAATAGCGGACCTAGAATAATTGAACCAATGAGATTCCATGTACTCCCTCATATTTGAGAAACTTACAAATTGGTCAAAGGACTAATGAAAGTTGGTAGAGATTTCCTTGTGTTTTTACTTTTAATAACCTTAAGCCATATTCTATATTACTACCAAGCCTCATATTAAATCCCAATTCCCCTAAGCACCACCTTACAATCATGGAATTGAGTATAAATACTATAGACAAGCAAAATTGACATCATGCATTTGATTAGGTCATATTCATCCATTCATCAAATAAATCAAGTTTATTTGATCAATCTCCTAAAGTCATCAATTTAAATTAAATAAATCAACTTTATTTAATTTGAGCCTATCATTCCCTCTTTGACTAAATAAATCAAACCTTTATTTAATTAATCTAAAACCACCTTTCATCTACCCTTGATTTAATTTAAATCCAAATATTTAAGTCAAATGGGTCAAAAGCATATAATCCCTCACTAAGTTAATCTAATCCTGATTAACCTAATCTAATCACCCATCACATCCTCTAGCTTTTCCCACTTGCACAAATAAATCAATTTATTGATTTAGTAATTCATCATTTTCTTTCAACTTGGCATAAAAGGGGAATATTCTCCAAGTTTGAATCTCCCCCCAATTTGACATGTACATCCAACAAGGAATTTATGAGCTCTTACATGGCTTTTACATGTCTCTTGCCAAGGTCAAACTTAATATTTAACTCTCAAATTCAAATTTGAATCTCCCCCTCTTTGGCACATTGACCAAAATGTGCTCATTCCTTAGCCTATCACAAGTTGACAAGTGGCCTCTTCTCATTAGTGAATCTTTAGTCCCACATCCTCCATGTTTTGAATTATTCTATCATTCTATTCCTTAAATAGAGATCATCTCCATTAATTTACTCATCCACAATCTTTAGATCTTTCTCCATATCATTGTCATTTGAATCCATATCATATCTTCAGAGCATTTCATATCATCAATATCATGGAGATTAGCAAAGGATTGGGAATGGGATTCTTTCCATACAAGCACCAATCCACTATGAGATAGGGTTCGATTCATGTTATTATGTGTTTTATTTAGTTTCCTTAATTCCTTTCATTGCATGATTAACATGTTTCATTATTTCATAGGGATGTTCTTATTTTTCTTTGTTTTAAATGCCAATGCTAATGTGTGTTTTGAACAAATACATAATTTGAATTCATTTTGGGTTTAAAAATTGAAAAAAATACTTTGCGACTGTGAGTAAACCTATTGCATGTGTTCTCCCTTTGTTTCTAAATGAAGGTTGATCGAACTATGAATATGTTTACTCACTTTTGTCTATCTTAGAGGGCCTACCTTGGGGAAAAACTACTCACCCAAGGGAATGACTCAACCGGTAACACTCTAAAGCCAAGAGTATTTCCAACCAGGATATAAATGTGGGTATTGGAGTAAACGTAAGTATCACACGGTTGGCTCCAACGAGATGGATCTGAAAAGGGACTCTCATCGTATGGGTCAATCTCCACGAATGTAAAGTCCAAACTAAAACCCTTGTTTGTAGCAACCAACCAGTCCATCCAATGAGTTTATCAAAGTGGTGCATTGGAACTTAGATTCCAAGAAGTTACTTGCCATGTCCGATCTTGGTTAAAATATAGAGGTTAAGACTTCATTCTTAACATACCTTTATATGTTTTCCTTGGTTTCATGTAAAATCATCTCTTCTACTATGAAGGGCATGAGGCAAAACCACCAAGAAAAATGTACCAATTGAGCTAGGATGTTATATTGCTTGTGAGTCAGTTTGAAAACACAGTGCTTGGATCCAAAACATTGAGACAAACATTAAACAAATCATTCAAATATCAAACCCTTTAGGAGAAGCAAATATCCTTGAACGAGTTCAAATGCCCTTGCTTGCCCTTGGGATTCATGTCCTTAGAGGTTTCTAGGCATTTTTATTTCATCTCAATTTGCTCCTACTAAGGTCAACATTAGGAAAACTTTTCCTTGATTTCCTCGATTTCCGCATAATGAATTTTGTGGGATGAAAGAAAATTAGGACATTGGACATTTAATTGAAAACATAATAAAGAAGTGTTTGTGATAAAAAGAATCCATTAGGAAAAGATTGAATCAATTGGACCGCACACATGTGCTTGGCATCTTTTGGTCATATGGTTTTCATGCAAACATTGGTCTTTTGATTTTGAATTACTCTTAGAGAAAGGAATGTTCTTCACTATCTTGGTCTAGTAAACAAGTCCTTCCTAGGTTCATTTAGGATCAAATCAAACACTTTGTTCATTCAAACATTTATCATCTTCATCCCACAAACAACTTTAGAGCTTTGGAAACATCATTCTAGACTTGGGTAAATCAGCAAAATCAAAATCACCTTGTTTGGTTAGAAGTATGGGAATGCATCCTTTCTCATACCTCTAGTTAAATTATCACCCCTTTGAACATGTTCATCCTAATATGACAGCTAACATCTTAGGGTTTACAAGTTTATTATCCAAATCAAAACCCTAAGTCTAGCATTGATCCAAAGTCCCTAAATGTTCAACACTCATATCATTTACCCTTTCATCCTTCATCTCGTCATTGGTCCTAAGAACCTTAGAGGTCACTTTTGAAACAAGGTCAAAACACAAGAGGAACATGGAATATAAACTTGATCCATACATCATGAGTAATCCAAGTCAACTAAGCTATCGAAGCCTTACAATGCTGATTGATTATCAACACTCACATCTATACAAACCATACATGGGATCATTTCCTTCTACAAATGTCAATAGTACAACAAATGTGAGTATGCCCAAATCAAAGTTTGGGACACCTTTCCTGATGGTAGATTTAAATCCAAGTCCAAACCTACAAATCCACTGACCGAACAATCAATGCATGATCCTTCAAATGAACAACGCCATCCCACCAAATCCCTACATGCCAAATGAGAATGTTCCAAGTACAACTTTACCAAACATGAATGTTTTGAGTCCAAACTTGGTAAACTTTGGGATAAATATGTTTCTGAATCACTCAAATGTTGTTCAAAGTCCAAACACGATGATAACAACTCCATATATTGATCCAAGTCAAGGTAACACCATTCAAAATCAAAGTTACCTAAATCAAGGTAATGTGATTCCCAATCACAACAATGTTCAATTTCAACCTATCATGCCAAATTTGAGTGTCATCCCAAATCAGAACATTGTCCAAAATCAAACACCACAAGTACACACTTCAAATCTGCTTAAGCAAAAGCCAAATCAACTATATCAAGGGTGCCAAGATCAAAATCAAGACCAAGTTTTACTAGACCAAATTGCTTGACTTGAAAAACTAACTGAAGCCTTGAAACAAGAAACATTTTTACTCCAAAATCAATGTAATCTACCATTGATTGAACCATATCATCAAAGCATTGAGTTATGTCCACAATCACATCAAGAACAATATCTCCAATGTCAAGAAGTCGGATATCAAGATCAACATCAACAAAAAACCCAATCACCACGTCTCGAGGATCAATCACCACATCTCAAAGATCACTCGCCACATCTCCAAAAACAATCACCACAAGGTCAATTTAAATTACAAGTCTCGTAGGGTAATAAGATGAAATACACACCACTTGGGAGACCAATCAAATAAGTCCTGTAATAGTTGGTACAAGAAAATCTCATTAAAATCTCCATTTACATGAACTATCAAGAACCATACATAAAATCGCTAGGGTATAATGAGAAGCACCTTTGTGATTATCATAGAATAAAGGGACACACAACATCAGATTGTGTTCGACTCAAAAAACTCATCCAAAACCTAATTGATCAAAAGATAATCACTATTGGGGACAATGATAACATTGACAATCTCTCCACCACAACTGTCGAGAATAAGGATCAAGATCAATCCACCACATAACACCTTGAAGATGTTTCCACCTCATCCAATGATCAAATTAACATACATCAAGAGTCACTTTTCAATCATGATCAAATTCCACTAACCAACAATGATCCAATCAAAGAAATGTCAACATCACTTGACCCTATGGTTGAAGACATTGGAAATCCCTCCACCACAATTGTTGAAAACAATGATCAAGATCTATCCATCAATAAAGATGTTTTCGCCTCATCCAATGAGGCATCGACCAATGATCATGTTAAAAATTTCTCTACATTACCTAATGAGTTAGAGGGCATATCTCAAGAATTTATTCTAAAGCACAATCAATATCTCTTACCAAAGTCTAGCAACGGTACTTTCCAAGACATATTGACATCCTTCAACCTCATGATTGCCGATATTGAAGGAATATTCAACTCAACACTTGATCCCAATTCACTCAAAGATCAAGAGGATATTGAGCTACTCCCTATGCCTAATAAAGATATCTGAGAACCCCTTATAAGCAATCCATCCTTTAAAATTGACCAATGTCAAGAACTTGATCCAAAGCATGTTGAAAGCAATTTCGAAATCGTTCAAGATCAAGAATTCATATCTCCAAGATACTACAATGATCTAATGGACACTCTCCTATCTACATAAGATGATCATATCCACATAGCACATACTCCTCCATCTACCCATGAGATGATTTCTATGGATGGACACATAGATGATCTTCATTCAGAACATGATTCTTTTACTCCTGACATTATTACACAAAAAGAGCAGGTCATTGAGTTGACAACATCAGGATCAGACATATCCCAAATTCAGACTGAGGACATCATGTACATGAAGATATCCAACAATATCCACTCAAGGAAACAGGTCAGACAAAACATGATATTTCAAAGTTAGTAGAGCAGAAAATTCCAATAACATCATCTACAATGGTCATTTATCAAAGAATGCATTTTAAACAAGAACTCTTGGAACAGGCGGAATCAAAGCATGAAGGTACTACTACCACCATACTGGGGGTAATTTCATCTCAAGCAAACGTCAACATAGGGAGCACAAAGAATCCTTATGATGAAACCAATGCCAATACTACAACTAGTCACGTCATGAATCTTCTTCCACCCATCACCCCATCCATGAATTGGGACCAACTTCGAAAGAAATATTTGAATCAAAGTATGAAGAACGTTATCAAGGAAAAAGAAGCTAAGAAGCATAATGGACAAATCAGATACGCATGGATACCAAAACATACAAAGAAGGATCATCCCTATCAAACTCCATCAGTCAAAGAAACTAAGGGGCAAAATAAAAAAGGGAAAAGTATCCATCAAAGATGTCCATAAAAGAAAAAGTTGGCTTTTCAAGCGACGTACAAAGTGTATCAAGTAGTCAGTCCTAATTTCATGCACACTTTTGTATCCACACATCATTGCCCATCTTCCAAAGTTTGGAGAGTCAAAGGTTCCAAACTGTCAACCAATCCATCTCTTATCCCTAAAACACCTCCATGCATGATATCCGATTCTCACATTGACCATGTATTGGAAATGACCCTTCATCATAAGGATTCAGAAGGCACTCTATTGCGATGTGTGCACCAAGACAAAGTCAACTTCAGTATCAATGAAGCAGATCAAGAATCCCAAACGTTGCATTCAAGTGCATGTATCTTAGCAAAGCAACTTCTTCAAGCAGGATATCGATGACACATTATGATAGGGGTATCTACATCAGCAACACCTTGTGATTCAACATGAGCTTAAAATCTTTCAGAAAAATCATAAAAATAAAATAAAATATGAAAATCCAAAAAAATCAGAAAAAATCATGAAAATAGTAAACATAAAAATCATCTTCTAGTGAAAAATACTATGGTGGCACTTTGGATAGGTGCCATGATGAAAACCTAGCAAACAAGCGTCATGTGTAGAATCGAGCATCTACATGCACCAGTTCAGATGAAAGCATCTCATCCCATCCATAATAAATCCAGTATTCCATCCATCTCAACCATAATAAATCTAGTCACCATGAGCCATTTATCCAATCCATGTGCATATGTCTACATCCATGGTCCAAGTTATCTTAATCCTGATGAAAATTTGGTGCGCACTTTACGCTTGCTTATGATAAACATCTTGACATGGGTCATTTTCATTGATCCTATCTTATCCAACATTATCTAAGACATGAAGCATTATCCAATGAGCATTCTTTATCTGAACACCTTATCTTATCACAAGATAATCCATGGCATCCTTTGCGTGCTTACCATATCCATCCATCTGTACACCTATTTGAGCATCCACCCATGGTATTCCATACATTGCTAGACACTGGGGGCAGATATTTACATCTTGCTTCAGGAATAAATCTTGATCTATATCCTCCAACTTATGAGGTGATCCGAACATTGATAAACATAAAATCAAATTGGTCAAAAAATTTGAGAGAAAGAATCCAAATCACTTGTCGATGGCATATTTTGATGAGAAGATATTCCTTATCATTCTTCATCTTTCATCAAACGTCAATCCAAACAATCACTATCAGTTGCATCTAATTTTCACTTCAAACGTCACATCAAATCATCCACAACAACTTTTGTTCCAAACAAAGCTTCATCAATCATGATCAATCAAATCCAATCAAAAAATCATCATCTTGGGATATCCTTGTGTTGTTTAACACTATCCTTGCATTGTTGTATATCCTCAACAATGTTATCATCATCAATCTGATCGACATCTCAATCCTTGTGTTGCTTAACACTATCCTTGCATTGTTGTGCATCCTCAACAATGTTATCATCATCAATCCTTGCATTGTTGTGTATCCTCAACAATGTTATCATCATCACCAATCCATCAATTCAATCAATCAACCTTAGCTTGGTTTTCAACAAAATCCCAAATAGAGTACTGATATCATCACACACATCCATATCCAAATCATGTGAAAATCCAAAAACATCCAAAACATATAAAAAATACAAAAAAGCATTCATAAAAATCAGAAAAATATCAAAAACATTAGAATC
>VDFB02124964.1:0-11023 GCA_007258455.2 Sequoia sempervirens | reverse complement strand
ATAAGGTTGAAGGATCTTAAGAACTACAATACCATGAAACAATGAGTCCCCTATAGTAAGTAGGCAGCCTATAGGGCATAGTTTGATTTTATAGAAGGATGCTCATGAAAGGAATTTTGAAGTGATAGTGAGTGAGCTGTTTGAGATTGCAGCCGAGGGTGCAATACCCAGTCTTAAAGGAAGCTAGGCAGCAAAGAATGTGCAAGAAAATCAAATCGTATTAATAACAAACAACAATTCACAATGTTATCTTCCATAAAGCCTTGAGTTTGAAGACAAAAATCTCATTGTATCTTCATGATGAAAGTGGTGACTTTAATGGTCAATCACTGGAAACCATGATTTTAAATTAAACATGCTATTGTGCTTATGGAGGCAACATTTTAAGCAAGGCAGTGAGTGGTGGTTTGGAACAATGGCAGGTATGAAGGACTTACTTTATATGCATACTCTGCAGTCTAGCTTAAGACAACATTCTTAGAAGAGATTGAAGGTGAATTATGGAACTCAAGGGTTACCATGAAAAGAATTAAAGCAAAGACTGAGATCTATTTAAAAGCCACGGTCATGAAGATATTAAAGATGTCACATGCAAAACCCTAGCCGGAGTAATGAATATTAAAGTACAAAGAGGATAGTGTGTACAAGTGCATTTAGGAGATCCCACATTATCTAATTGCTGTGGAAATACATCATTTATTTATTTTTAATTAAAAGAAATCATTCTAAACCCTATATAGGATACATTGATACTTCAAAAGCCTCCAAAGAATTTTAGATTAAAATATATGCTGGCAATATTCATAAGGTTTAGAAAATCTTGATCAATTTCTGTAACAGCCCATTAAACATGGGTTGTGCTTGAATGCACTACATAATTGATATAACATTAAACTACTCGCATATCAACCGTATTATAGGCTCTTTATTGTAGCAAGAGGTAATCACTCTTTGATCATGCTATAATTACATCCTAACCTGTTAAACTTGAGACAACCTGAATGCACCCAATGATGATTGACACCTACATTATACAACCTGAATTAACTACATTATATGAGTGCCTCCATTTCTATCACAACATAGCCACATTAAACTTGGGTCACACATGAATGCATCCTGTATTTGTTATAGCACAACTGTGCCAAATGACCAATACAAATATGGATCACATAATTACATTCACAAGAATCTGTTCCTCCGTTGTGATCTTATGGTGATTCCACACAACAAAATCTGGACATGAAATTCTCAAAACCCTTAACCTCTACAAATGAAATCTGATGAGATATTGCTTTAAAATATGATTTTCAAACCTGGAACTACAAATCTGACTTACTGAATTCTGCAAAAAGACAATGACTATCCTCAACCTGGTGATATCTTCTTGAATTTTTTCTGATTTTTCCCAAGAAAATCTTCCGTAGTTCTCCACAAACTGTCTCAAGTAGAGCAAAACATTTGCAATACATCGGTGAACTCACTTTTCTTTATGTGGGCCACAATTTGATTTTTTAATTTTTCATGTTTGTCGAACATTTGGCGAAAATAATAGCCGACATTTCGACGAACACCAGGTTCGTCGATATTTCGACGGACGTCGGGGATAAACTTTCGAAACAATTGGAAATTACACATCAAATTTTACAAGCACCCGACGAACATCAAATTTTACATATTTTGTCGGACAGTTTCGTCGTATTTTGCAGTCAAATGCATTAGTGTTGGTACCTTCTCATTCAATTTGTAGGGATTTGGTGGGATGACGTTCATTTCAAGGCTCATGCATTGATTGTTTGATTGATAGGCTTGTAAGTTTGGACTTGGATTTACCATCAGGAAATGTGTTCCAATCTTTGATTTGGGCATACTCACACTTGTTTCTCTATTGACATTTCTCGAAGGTAATGGTCCCATGTATGGATTGTATAAGTGTGAATTTTGATAATCAATCAGAATTGTAAAGCTTTGAAGATTCAATTGATTTGGATTACTCAAGATGTATGGATCAAGTTTGTATTCCATGTTCTCCTTGTGTTTTGACCTTGTTGCAAAAGTGACCTCTAAGGTTCTTAGGACCAATGACGAGATGAAGGATGAAAGGGGGTGAATGATATGAGTGTTGAACGTTTAGGGACTTCGGATCAATGCTAGACTTAGGGTTTGATTTTGATTGTTTGATTTGGATAATAAACTTGTAAACCCTAAGATGTTGGATGTGATCTTAGGATGTACTTGTTCAAAGGATTGTTGATTTAATTAGAAGTATGAGAAAGGATGCATTCCCATATTCCTAACTAAACAAGGTGATTTTTGTTTTGACGATTTACCCAAGTCTAGAATGATGTTTCCAAAGATCTAAGTTTGTTTGGTGGGATGGGTTGATAAATGTTTGAATGGATGAAGTGTTTGATTTGATCCTAAAATACTTAGAGAGACTTTGTTTACTAGGCCAAGATATTGAAGAACACACTTTTCTCTAAGAGTAATTTCAAACTCAAAAGACCAATGTTTTGCATAAAAATCATATGACTAAAAGATATCAAACACATGTGTGGGGTCCAATTTGTTATCTTTGCTTAGTGGATTCTTTTTACCAAAAAAAGACTCTTGATTATGTTTCAAACTGAATGTCTAATGTCACAACTTCTTTTCATCCCACAAAGTGCTATGTGGAAGCTCTAAGAAATCAGGACAAGGGTTGCCCAATGTTGACCTTTGTAAGAGCAAATTAAGATGTAAACCCAATTACTTAAAAACCTCTAAGGACGTAATCCCTAGGGTAAGCAATAGTTCTTAGGTTTTGTCAAAGGTATTTTCTCTAACTAAGGGGTTTGAAATTTTGATGATGATGTTGGATGTTGGTTTTCCAATGTTTTCGATAAACGCACTATGTTTTCAAACAAGCAATGTAACATCCTAACTCAATTGGTATGTTTTTCTTGGTGGACTTGCCTCATTCCCTTCATAGTAGAAGAGATGACTTTACATGCAACCAAGGATAAAATATAAAGGTATGTTAAGAATGAAGTCTTAACCTCTATATTTCAACCAAGATCGGACATGGCAAGTAACTTCTTGGAATCTAAGTTCCAATGCACCACTTTGATAAACTAGTTGGATGGATTGGTTGGCAACTACAAACAAGGTTTTTAATGACACAACATCAGGGACATGGCATCTTGCAAGCATCCAGCAAGCCACTAAAGGCTTTAATCAATCCTACTAGGGGCTCTTATACATTTTACGGTAGTACCTCATTCTAAAAGACACTGTATGGCTAAGGCCTACATACCATGAGGACTTGACAGTTTAGTCTTATCCATTTGTATACCGGCCCGAATGAAAAACTAGTTGGAGTCACCTTCGAGTTCTCCTTTCGGATGTGTCTCTTAGGCAAGCCCCACTAGAGGTAAACAATAGCAAGCAAGCACATCCATAGTTTGATCAACCTTCATTTAGAAACAAAGGGGGAACATACGCAATATACCTAACTCACACTCGCAAAGATTTGTTCAATTTTAAACCCAAATTGAAATGTGTATAGGAAATTATTTACACAACTTAATGTCACCAAATGCCTTTTGATTCTCAAGATCATTGTGAGGCATGAGAGAAGCGCATACGTCTTTTGATGATATTACTTTGTGTAAATAATTATAAGACAATAAAGACACACATTCATTTTATCCTTTAAAGCAATGATTTGATTTGTTTTAAGCACCAAAGGAAAGATGAAAATTTTATTTGTTCAACTTGTTAACCTTAAACAAAATCTAGTCAATGTTGCCTAAAGTTTGTTTTAACCCTAATGAGAAATTGAAGTGTTCCTTTTTTAGAGCCCACAAGAAAAAGTGTGAGTTGTTTCAAAAATAGAAAACCAAAGCACAAAACAGAATCCTTAAGCATTTAAAAATTCTTTGTTGATTTCAAAATTTAAGGCTTTAATCCTCTTTAACTTCAAGATTATCCAAGGATTGCATCTAATGTTAACGTTGTGAGTTTTTTGTGAAAAAGAAAATCCCTCCTCCTTCATTTTCCTATCAAGAAAGAAAATCAAGTTATTCAATTGTTTTGAAACATCAATTTCAAACAATAGAAAGATTTGAATTGAAAAGGATAATTAATCAACAAAGATTATTGTAGACAACTTAAAGCAGATAAGCAAATATTTGCAATTCCCCTTCACTTAACCTACAAAAACAATAAATGAGTGAGAAACATGAATATTAATGACAAAAGGACTTGCCCACTGTACACAGCTAGCCTTTAATAACAATATGATTTCAATGATATTGATGAGAATAGCACATACAAAGCACTTTACTATGTAATAATGCACGTCTCCCTGCCCGACACCAAGTACATTTGATACCTTTGCTTCAAGAAGGAGATTTGCTAGATTCTTTCCAATAAGGAATTGTCATAAAATCCACATCTTTAAATATCCCTATTGCAATTAATGCCGCTCAAAACATTCAACAAAAATGAAAGAAACTAATGATGATGATCAACTGCATTAAATCCCACATATTCTTATCCTTTGGTGTGAGAAAGCAAGAGTTTGGAGGACCTTTTTGGATTTCTAAATTCAATCTACTTCAATATGTATTGTTGCTTGGGCAATCTCAAAGGATAAGATAATGTGTATCCATCAATCTACGAAGCATGATCTGTCTGTTAAAAAGAATGCCACAAATCACTCTCACATAGTCCAAGACTGTGTTTGAACGATTTGACATATCCATTAGTGTGCTATAGAAATCATTATGAAGATTTTGTTAGAATCCTTAGATACATTTTGTAAGACATTTTACCCATCATAGAAGGGATGCACTTCTAGAAGAAGTAAGAGAAGATCCTGAGATCCGTGGCCATGCTTTTCTTGGACTATTTTAAGATTTAGCAGGTGCTATATTTAATAGTGAAGTGACTTGACTAGTAGCTTGCAAAAGACATTATTGATGGGTGTCAGAAGAGTACTCGAACATCTTCCAGAGGATATCTTTCATCTACTACTCTAAAGGGTTCACATTCATTGAATTTTTGGAGGATAGCATGCAGCTTTCACATATCTATTAATATCAGGCAAGGACTCGTTTGGCAGCACAGGCCAAAAAAATGTACTACAAAGGCAACATTGCTATTAAAGAATGACAGATATTCCAACTTAATATAGACCAATGCGCACCAATTAACATCAATAAATGATGTAATAATCTTCAACATATAAAGCAAAGACAGTTTGCATCACAAAAGAAAACTACCAACTTACATAAGCAACAGATGTGTGTGATAAATGCGTAGGCCCAAGACTGGGAAATGCACGTTTTGCATCCTCTGGAATAGTCCACACAGAATATTTTGATTCCCCTAATTAAATGAGTGTCGCACCCTTGTTGATGAGCAGGTGAGAGTCGTGATAAGATACGCAAGATAGAAGTTAATCAATTAGCAATAGAACCTTTGGTAATTTATTCAACAACTCCATTTAAAATACCCACCAACCATATAACACTTTAAAACAATGTAATAGATCTATTGTCTAAATAGAAAAGGTTGAAATATTTGTTGGGGTAAAACAATGTGCGCTCCACAAGACTTTTGTCACCCAATTTGCTTTGAAATAATAAATGTTCTATTAGATAAATATGAAAAAAGAACCAGAGCTTCTATTTTCAGTCTACAAATGGAATCCTGACTAGGCAGAGAAACCACAACTATATGAATACAACATAAACACCAATGAGATGGGCCACACACTGGATTTTTGATGCTCTTCCTTGCGGTTGGCCAAATCTACAAATGCTAGTGGAGGCAGGCATAAAGCTTTGTTTTCAAATCTTTGTCGGTAGACTCAATATCATTTGTCAAAGTTTCCTACAAACACTTTAACTTTGATAGATTCAATGTATATGGCCAAGAACAATAAGTACTAGTAGGTCGAGCAATGGATGAGGACAAGACTACAGAGGTCACTATTCTCCCACCTTGGGCATGGAGTCTTTCAAAAGTGAGGGAAATGACATGGTAAGGAAAAAGAATGTCACCTGGGAGAAGGAAAAGACATTGTGCAATGGGGGGAAGAAAAAGGCAGGGAGAATACAATGAAAAGGGGACACGAAAAGAGAAGACTAAGGGGCGAGCAAGGGGAAGAAGTCAGGATATTTTAAGAACACGTGCAATGACACAAGAAGAAATATGAATGAAGGTTACACATAGATTTGGAGAAAGATCACATAATGTGGTCTCATGGAATGCATAGATTACCAGTGTTTATAAAAGTGCCATAAAGAAGTGGTCTCATGGCACAGGATGGATTTCTGGTAGATAGTTTAGGCTCAATGCTTTGGTAGACAAGTATGCAAAATATAGAAGCATAGACAAAGCATGTAAACTGTTTGATAGAGTACAATCTCAGGGACTACAATGTTTGCAAGATATGCACATAATGGATTAAAAAAAGCTTAAGAGACTTTCAAGCAAAATGAAATATAATGCTAGAATTTCATATTAGCTATCGAAGACAACTCAATATATAGATAGATCATCCAAAGCATCAAAAGAAAACACATTCATATTATCTATTAAAATTATAAAGTCCAAATAGCTAATAGATAACGTGAGATGATTTCAACTTCATGTAGTTAGAATGTCCAAAGCCTTGAAGTTTATCAAAAACAGATTACAAAGATTTTAAATTCTCATGTAAGCAAAGTAAAACATTTTAGCACATCATCATAGTTCAAGCCCTCCTTCTAGCACCATATGTGAGCACCTCTCAAATCTGTAAACATCCTAAACTCCATAAAGAAGGTAAGTGCATACAAATTTGATAAATACTCCTATGAAATAATGCAAAATGTTTCCTAAACATGATAGCAAATCAAACTAAATTGAAAACATGAAAGAAACAAGATACATATCTATCCCATAGTGGATTGGTGCTTCTTTGATGTGGAAAGAAGCCCTTTCCCAATCCTTGATAAGCTTGGTGATGAGGATGCAATGGGAAAAATCAGTTCTCCATGTGAAGAGAATGACTTTACATAAAGATTGTGGAGTTGTGGAGGATTTGCTTGAGGATGAAGCCTCTATTTGTAGATTTTCAAATGTTGAGTGTTGAAAAGGGACCAATGTGGGACTAAGAAATAGGCCAATGAAAAGAGGCCACTTGTCATCATGTGGGTGGTTGATGCATGTGCAAGATTTGGGAAATGTGCCCAAGAGGGGGGGAAATTTGAATTCGAATTTGTGCAATAAATGTTGAGTTTTACCTTTGGAAGGGGACATGTAAGAGACATGTAAGGCCTCATAAATGCTTTGTTGGGTGTACATGTCCACTTGGGGGGAGATTCAAACTTGGAGAATATTCTTCCTTTATGCCAAGTTGAAAATAAAGATTTTGATAAATCAATTAAATGCAATTTCATGTGCAAGTGGCCAAATCTAGAGAATGCAAGTGGTTAGGATGTGACATGCATTAGATTAGATTTAATCAGTATTAATTAGCTAAGATGATGATTAGGGTGTTTTGACTTTTATGACTTAAATATTTGATTTATTTAAATCAGAAAAGGATGGAAAATGATTTGGGGATTTAATTAAATAAAGGGCTTGATTTATTTAATTAAAAGGAGTGTGATGGGATCAAGTTGATTTATTTGATTTAAACTAATTACTTTAGGAGATTGGTAAATAAACTTGATTTATTTATTTGATGAGCGAATGTGATGCATAATGTCAATTTGACGTGTCTACATTTTTCAACCTTTGTATCAGTAGAAAAGGAAAATTGGGAATTTCTACATCATTACTAGTTATATTCTCTTCATTATGTACCTCAAATGAACCAAGTGCTTAGTAACATTCACAACTAGGGAAGACAATCGTTCCGTAGACTCATCCTCAACACATAAATAATGTGGTGATTGTTCCCCTATTTCTTCTTATCTTAACTGAAGTGGCATATCCTCCCTCTCAGCCTTAGGGGATTTACTGGTCCATTTTTCACTTTCTTTTGATGCTTCTTCACAAGGTTGAACCTCGGTTTCTAATGATTGGGCTTCAATATTATGTGGTTTTTAGACATGCCTTTTCTTTTTAGGGGCATTCAATTGATCACTAGCTACTATACCACTAATTTCAGTAGAAAATCGCTTACTTGTCCTTAAAGGAGGAGGTATTTGTGATGTTATTCTAGACCTCTTTTTCCTCTTGTGAGGAGTTTCCTCATCTACTGAATTTATTATGTCTACATTTTCTTGATTGCTAGGGGTTTCTAAAATGTTGGGTAAAATTTTTGGTGCTTCACCGTCAGGGGCTGTTTTGGCCATTTGCAATTTAGAAACATCTCGAGGCTTAGGGGAAGGCTCTTCCAAATTTTGAATTGCCTGCCCAGATGGCTCACCTTCTTCAAAGTGTCTTATGGACTCCATGGGTTCAAATTTTTAAAGAAATTTTTTCCACTTCCTTTTTGCTTTTCTTTGGAAATGATGTTTACAGATTAAGTGGATGAGGCCATGATGTTTTAGTAGCCCTGAACCAATTTTGAATCTCTCTATCATGATAACAATAGAATCACTAAGAAATGTAGGCTGATTAACCCTAGGTGCAGGGTTTACAGTGCCATGGCACAAATGGGTGAGTAGGCAAAAAGGTGGACCTACAATTACTACATATTCTCCCTCAAAGGTGAAATATTTAAGAATCCAAACCACTGCTATTCTCCATGGCTCTGGGATGGACATTCTTTGAAATAATTTGTTTTCCCCTCTAGTATTTATAGTTAATAAAGGTTGAGGTTCTCCTTCCTTACTAAAAATATCTACCATTTTCTGATAGGAAATATTGGTGGTTTCTAACAAATTAATAAACTCATTTCTAAGACCAAATAGATAAGAAATGATCTTCTAGACTTACCTTGAATTGCTTGCCACGTACTACAAATTGACCATCTGAAAAATTCTCTACAAATTCTTTTACCAGTTGCTCATTGTGTCCTTCAAATTTCTTCATGAAATCCAGCTCCACCCAACCCTCTAAAATATTACTTAGTGTCAATAATTTGTCTATGGAAGTTGACTCATATTTTTACTTAGCTCCTCCCATACTGTTTCTTTCTTGTAGCTCTACTTAGTTTTTGCTAAAATGTCATGGCACTAAAAAAAAAAATGGTTTAAACAAAATTGAATTGCAGAGTAAAGAAAATGTAAACTTTTCAATCACTTGTACTTGATACAGCTGATGGGACATGAATTAATTGTTTCATTTGGGCTTCACTATACTTTCGTTATTACTTTGCATGGGAAAAAATGCATAAACTGTCACACCTCAAGCAAACATACAATTCGTACAATTTACAAATTTGGGAAAGTGGTGGTGGAATGTGCCAATTTATTTATTTTTATTCACAATAATTACCTACTTAAAGTAAAATTTGTACATACCTTTCATCCCATCATCAATTTGAAAATCGCTTAACTTCACTGACACAACAGTATAATTGGATGGGATGGTGAGGGTGATAATGAATTTATTATGAATGAGGATGGGACAACTAATTAATGTTGGAATTATTATGATGAAAAAGTAGCCATAATAATTTTTATTTATTATGATAGGATATGGTGATGTGGGGCGTGGATTTCGAAGGTAATGGAAAAATTTAATAATGGGCATGTGTATGACGCTAGAAATAAAGAGGAGAATTTACAAAATTTTGGAGCATCGTTGGAAGATGCGGTTGGGGTGAAGAACAAAAATTTCTTGAGCATGCTGAGAGATGTGCTCATAATGAAAAAGTGAAGTGGAAAATTTCAGGAGCATCATTGGGAGATGCAGTCAGAGTGAAGAGGAAAATTCAAGAGCATTGTTGAAAGATGTTGTCAGAATGCAGAGGAAAATTTTGGAGCATCACTAAAAGATGCCATCGGAATGTAGCAACAAAATTTTTGGAGCATTGCCAAAAGATGCAATTGAAAGCAACAGCAAAATTTTTGGATCACTGAAAGATGCAGCTGGAAGCAGCAATAGAATTTTCGGAGCATCATCGAAAGATGCCACCAATAGAAGAAAGCATAATTTATGGAGCATCACTGAAAGATGTTGTCAAAAGGAAGAAACAACAAAATTTTGGAGCATCGCTAAAAAGATGCAACTAGAATGCAATGAAAAAATTTCTAGAGCAGCGTTGAAAGATGTTGTTGGAAGAAGGAAGTAGAATGAAGAACTTTTGGAGTTAGAATTTTTGGAGTAGAATGATATAGGAAAGTTTGATGCAAGAAGCGATCAAGGGATTTTCCTAGGTTACTCCACTAAAAGTAAGGCCTACCGGTGCTATAACAAAATACTAAGAAAGATGGTTGAAAGTGCAAATGTCAAAGTTGATGAGGACTCTGTCAAATCATCTAGATATTGTGGTTATGATTCTGATGAAGACAATACTTGCAAAGGGAAGAATTCTCAAACAAAATCTACTTCAAATTACTCCATATGTTCCAGTATAGCAACCTCAATTTGTTCCAGTAAATCAATTCAATTAGGAAACACAGACAAGTGCAAGTGTAGAAATATCAGAAGAATCAGAAGTTCAAGAATGTCCAAAAACTCCAAGGTATGTAAAGCTAAATCATTTTGAAAGTCAGATCATAGGAGACAAGAATAAAGGAGTGCAAACTAGAAGAAATATTGTATAAGAATATTGTCTAATTTCCAAGATTGAACCTAAAAATGTCATTGAAGCCTATCAAGATGAACACTGGTTGGAAGTCGTGAAGGAAGAGCTAACACAAATTGAAAAGAATGACACATGGATACTTGTTCCTAGGCCTAAAGATAAAAATGTGATTGGTACTAAATGGGTGTTTAGGAACAAGTTGAATAAACAAGGTGAAGTGGTCTAGAATAAAGCAAGACTAGTATGTAAAGGGTATTCTCAAATGGAAGGTATTGATTTTGAAGAAACCTTTGCCCATGTTGCTAGAATTGAAGTTGTAAGGTTATTTCTTGTTTATGTTGAATA
>VDFB02124963.1:0-17668 GCA_007258455.2 Sequoia sempervirens | reverse complement strand
CACCACATAGTACATGTGTAAATGACTTGTGACTTTTGTTGGTTCCAAAAACCAACATTTAAATTAGTGTTAAAATGTTGAGGCTATAAGGCCATTTACTACCATAATCTTGTTCTTTGATTTTGGAGATTATTTTATTAATTTAATTGCTTCCATTTTGATCGGTTGTGGCTGCTTAGCCATTTATTGCTTTGCTCGCAAGTTTGGAATTTTGCATTGACTAGATTTCTTGTACTGTTGATTGGTTGGACTAATGCCATTCGTTACTTGAATTCCTTAGATTATGGTTTTCACATTGTTTAAATTGTTAGTTTTGGGTAACTCGTAACTAGTATCTTTATTTCTTGTTAAGTTTGTTTGGAAATTGTTGTTAAGTACCATGCATGTGCTCTTTAATGTCCCCAATTTCCGACCGGACAATATTTAATTAATTAAATATTATTTTTGTCTGAAATTAATATTTGGGACCTTTCTATTAAAGTGACTCAAATAAAAAGGTAATAAATAATATAAAAGACACTATAAATTGAAAGGGAATTTTCTAGAAGTTCGGGCTAAGCCTATAAAAAGGGATGAAGGCAATTCATTTGGCATATTGAGAAATTATTATCTTTTGGAGATTGTGAATTTTGGAGGGCTTGGCTTTCTAGGAGGCTTGAGGACGGAAACCCTCAAGTTTCAGGTTTGAAGGATTGGATGAAAACCCAATTCCTTCCGCAGGCGGATTCACATTAGGATTCGCATTTAGGCGTTATCAATTGTCCAAATTTGTGAGTCTCCTTCGGAGACAAATTTGTAGTGTATCGATTTATCTGGTTTGAAGACATTTCAAGGTTTTCCCTGGACAAAGCAAGAATGGAGGATTAGCAGATTTATTTAATTTTGGTTCAGCTCTGAAGATCATTGCTACAGTTATACTTTCAGGTGATATTATTCTATGGTTCCAATTATACAGACTTTAAGATCATATTCGGGAAGTCTTTATGTTTCCAAGTAAGCTGTGGCCCTTAAGCTCATCGCAGAATTCTGCTTGAAAGGATTCGATGGATATAATAGATGGGCGATAGCACTTTATTAGTGCCATGTAAATCTGTGGGCCATAGGTTTAGACAAAGGAAGTAAAGGCAGATAAAGACAAATTGCGTGCAGCGGCTAATAAGTGAAGGGATGCAATAATATTGGAGGTGTGGTTTCACTCGTATTCTTCCTCCATCTCTTTAATGAGCATGATTCCAAATTAATTCTACCGCCCCATCTCATAATGTCACCTTCCTTAAAGAAATCGCAGCCATAACAATAAGAGAGCCATATCAATTTGGGAATCTTGTCTATCATGTGGACCCAAGGTCGGGTCAAAAGGAAGGCGATACTACTGTCTGCACTTAGCCGCTAAATCAAGGAAGAATTGGGAGCTGCTTAGAAGATTTTGAAGGATATAAAGCATGACGTGGAGGATAAAAAGCATCGTGGAAATTCCAAATTCAATCAACGTTGAATAGTCTCCTTTGATCGCCATTTCCTTTCATACCTGCCTGGAGCCGTGCATCCATAGGGCCACTAATCGGAAGTGAACTGCAGCTCACATGAGAAGGTCGAGTTGCTATGCTGTGTTGTTAATATCTGCTGAAGGCCCCAGTCATCATTTGGTGCAGCTCGGGTGATATATATATCAGAATTGCAGGGATGGTCACCAATATTTGGAGGGGTTTAAGTTTTATTGTGGGTGTTGAAGAATAACTAGCCACTCTTCCAATATTGAATGGCCACCGGCCAAATTCAATATTAATCTGTGACGTGGGATCTCATAGTTCAAAACTCTGAATGTATAGATGGAAATATGTGGAATGGGGAAGGCAGCTGGAACTCTGTTGTTCCAATTAACTCTAATCCAAGATTAATTTCTTGTTCTTATCTTAGCATCTAAAATATTAAGTTTCATTGAGCATAGTGTCCTTAGCACTTTATCAGATACAAATCTGGTAATGCATGCATTGCAATTCCTGTGTAAATTTCCAGAAAGATGAAAATGTTAACATCAGATTCATAATGCCCGAGTTTGGTGTAAATTCTTGAATTCTTGAATTTAGTAGAATGTTATGATATTGGACATGAAATGTTCCCATGCTCAATTAGCGTTGTTCACAAGCCTCCCAGTTCAATCTTCAATCAATTGTTTAACGAAATGCTTGTTGGAACAAATTGGTGAAAGAAAAAAAAAATTATATGCAAATTGGGTTCGGTATATTACATGCTCTGGGAGAGAGGTGATTGCAAGGTTTGGGGGAACTTGGTATAGCTCTGCAACTTGCTTGGTTTATTGGGGACCTCTAGTCCTGCAACCTCACAAGGGTTTTTGGGGATTTCATGAGAGAGTTCCACAACTATCATGGATTTTGAGATACCTCAAGCAGTTTTGCAAGGAAGTCAGGGTTACAGAGCTTTAATTTAAACCTCCAACCCAGGAAGTAATTATACTCAGATTTAGATAAAGAGAATCAAACTGGCCTAGCTATTTCCACTAATTATGGTTAAAGAAAACACATTTCCCATATGCCTGTTTATTATTACAAGTTGGGTTGAGCTATCTTTGCAAGAAAGAAAATATCGTATCAATACTGCAGTAATCACCTGTTATCTGAATTCAGTTGTTTAAAATTTGTTTAGGTTGAAACACTAAAATAACATATGTAATAATTAGAAGGCTTATTACTGCTAAGTATAAATGTTCTATCCTAGTGCATTAACTTCTTTTACAAAGAATATGGGTCTCTGAACTGTTTTTGTTATGATGTACTCTTAATATTACATGTGAATGAAACCCTTACCTTCTCACCAAACCCTGTAATGGATCGATTGTGCCTCATCTTAAATATTCTTGAGAGTGGATATCTGGCTAAAGTGGTGAATCTCTTCTCCTGTTTGGAAGCCTTATAATTTTAGAGGGTCCAATCTTGTGTTCACTGCTGAGTACTATCTTCTGGTCAATTGGTGGGTTTGCAGATAGTTTGGAGTAGGCATAGCTACTGTATTTCCTGAATTTGCACCTCGTTAGCCACTTCCAGGAGGAAGTTTAATTCTATGGGAGGAAATGTAGTGCCCACACCATATTCTTCATGCTCCTTGGCCTCCTCAGCTATGCATCAAGACTTGTAGGAAATTGTGACCAATGCCTTCTCTCTCAAACTCTATCCTACACCTCTCTCGACACTTGATGTGCTTTGATAATGTGGATTGTTTCAACATAGTTATGTTAAAGTACCTAAATTGTGTGATGATTGATTGTATGAATGATTTGTGTGGTATATATATCTTGATCACTTGAGGTTTGTGCAGAGGGAAATGGAAAGAAGACAAATTGGAGTTTAACAAAGTGAACCTTAATGGTACTGCAGAAAATTGATAGTGATATTACCTCTGGAGGTTTCAGAAAAATTTAAAAACATATCCCAAAGAAATCATAATTCAAGATACAATGATTATAAACTACCAAAAAAAGTCCATTGCACATTAATAAAATAAACAGTGCACAAAACTTAAATTACAACACCCCATATAGGCAACACACTACATACTGTTCATGGAAGAGCAGGATGTTGACAAATGCCATCATTTCGCTCATCCACACTCTAAATGAGTTTCTAAAAAATGAGCCCTCCTGAAAATACCGCAAAGAACTGGGATTGATCCATAAATCAAATATTGATGCATCAATACAAGATCAGATTTAGTCACTTACAGCCAAGAAGATATTAGAAGACATCAAATACTCAGAACATAGTTCCGAGACTCACTTGGACTCGGCAAGTCCCAAGTCGAGTCACCCCTGCCGAGTCTGGGGGGCTCGGACTGTGATGTCCCATTTACATTAGGCACAATCTGTGATGCCTCATGTATGGAAGGAGCAGAAATAAATCACAGCAGTGGATTATAGAAGACCTAGGCATTTAAATACATAAACAAAACAAATAATAATATTAGCCTATGCTAAAGAGGCTGACTCAATAAAATTCCAGCAATCAAATAAAGGAGGCCAACCTTCATTAATTACAGCACCCCTGTTTCTCATACGAAAAATAATAAAATAAAATAAATCAGAACTGGGCCGACCACCTTTAGTACCCACGACAAAGGCCTATAAATAATCAACTTGCCCAAGTTTATGAATAGCAAGAAGGTAGCGATTGAGATTAAGGAGCGAGCAAATCTGTAAAAGTAGCGATTCATTATCAAAACAATAATTAGTTTTAAACAAAAGACACATCCTTTTGATATGGGATGTCCATACCAACGGATGCACCCTTTAATGAAGGCATGGGAATATTTATAAAGGAGTCAAGACATTTGCAGAGGACATCAAGCAACAGAATCGAATGAAAGGTAATAGAAATCTGTACCTTCTAAATTAGAAATAATTAATTGTTCAGCATATGTGCAGCAGTCTGGTTTTCTGAGTTTTGTGGTATGAAATCTGATTTATAATTATGCAGTTGCAAGAGGATTGCAAGAGGAGTACTATGATGGGGCACTCTCCTGGGTACGCCACCTCAAGGTGGGGACCAGATGAGTCCCATGAGGCCAAGGGGGTACAGAGGGTAATGCCCTTGGGCTTAGGAGAAATGGGCTTCCGGAGCACCCTATTGTAACCTCACCCCTCCACCATGGTGAATCAACACAAGAAGTCCAATCATAGGGAGAGGGAAATGGATGGCAAGATGAGGGATAATGGGATGTGGACACCTCACTAGGTACACCACCTCATATGGATGGCACGGGCCACATGCGGCCAAGAGGAATGGTACATCCGCTCTTGGGCCTAGGGTAGAGGATCCAAAGACACCCTATCAAGGTAACCTTATCCTATGCTCTACTATGGTTGAGTTTCTCAAACAAATTTAAAACACCTTATGGTCCATTTTATATTTTTGATGAGAATTTGATGATGCTTAATTAAGACAGTCAACTCATCAAATTTTTGGTTGTAAATGGTTTCTAACCAGTTTGCAAGGCTTCAATCAGATAAAGGTAATCCTAACCCATCTTGTTCATTTGAAAACTGAGATTTAGGGAAAAATTAGGGCACTTACAAATTGGGGGACATTACATGGACTCGAACTCAGCCAAGTGCCGCGACAAGACTCGCCGAGTCTGGCGGACTCGCTGGACTCGCCAAGTCTTGGTGAGTCCCATCAGGCAAACTCGGTCGGCGCATACAGCATCTAAAAAGGGGAAAAAAACATAAAGTTTGTTAAAACTTGTTTATTTTTTTACTTATATTTCCTCTACATCGCTAAAAGCAACTTCATTTCATTTTGTTGGCAAAATAGGAGGAGAAAAGAGAGTTGTGAGGAAAAATAAGAGTGCAATCTAGGGCAACCAGCAAGGAGGTAGACCAAAAATCCATCAACAAATTGCATTCGGGCAACCTCATACTCACAGTTGGTGCATCGAGAGCTCTCTGCAAGCAATTGGAAGTGTTAGTTTTTATGATCAGATTAGATAGACAGAATTTAATTCAAAAAATCAGACACACAACACAGAACATACCCTGGGAAAACCCTCCACTTGAGGGAGAAAAACCCAGCAACAATATATCACTTATATATTGAATATCAACAATTTGTCTCCTTTACAAAGAGGCCGATATGAAGGCCAATTAGAAGCACCACAATCTGATGCTAACACAGTAACAAAGTAATGCAATCTGCTGATGATAAACTCAGCCTTCCACAAAATATCGATCTGCACTTGAAGACTAACTTGCACTTATGAATCGAACTTGAGAACAATGAATGAATGAATATGATGATAGAATGAGCAATGATCGACTTGTATATATACAAGAGAGGGAGGGAAGTCACATCACTTCAAGTCAAGAAGTCGGCCTCAAGTAGATGAATATGTCTCTTCAAAAAGGTGGCGAATCATCAAGTCGGCCTCTAATAAAATATTAATTAATATTTAACAAATGACGTGTCATTTCATAAAATCGCCTTCATCAATTAAATAGCCGATAGGCTATAATTTAATTGTCTTCTTCATGCGATCTGGGCTGGAAGATAATTCCGACGCTGCCTTGAACATCAACACTCCCTCTCAACTAGGGAGGATACTTCCAATTGCATAAGACATATCACCTCATCGTGATGTCAACCACAATGGCTACTCCCATATGTGGAAAGAAGAAATATCACCTCATCGTGATATCAACCATCATGGCTACTCCCATGGATGGTAAATGTGCACAAATGCTCATCACTCAATGTGATGTCGTCACTTCCTCGTGACTTTCACCATGGCTACTCCTAGAGGGTGAAAAGCATAAGTACAAGAAAATAATCACGGACTCTCTTACGTGATGTTGTCATGGAGTCACACACATAGCATCCACCATGGCTACTCCCAGAGGGTGGAAACAAGGGCTTTCACCTCAAATCTCTCTCAAAGAGAAATGCATTAACAAGAGCTTGCACCTCAAATCTCTCTCAAAGAGAAATGCATTAAAGAAGATCACCCGATACCTAGACTCCCCTTTCTCAAGCATTTCATTCTCCACCATACCAAGCTTGTCTCGAAGTACACAAACTTTATCCTCGAGAGAGGCTTGGAGAATGTCCGCCGTCTGCTCATCAATGCTAATATACTTCAACTGAATTGCTTTCCACAATACCATATCTTTGATATAGTGGTATTTGATCTCAACATGTTTAGTTCTGTCATGAAACACAGGATTGACAGAAAGCTTCACACAGCTTTGATTATCACAATGAATGATAGTTGGCTCCATTGATTGTCCAAACAATCCTACAAGGAGCTTTCAAAGCCACACTGCTTATCAAGCTGCCACACAAGCTGCAATATACTTGGCCTCTGTTGTACTCAGTGCCACAGAAGACTGCTTCCTGCTACACTAGGATATCATCGCAGACCCCAAACTAAAGCAACATCAAGAGGTTCTCTTTCGATCAATAACACACCTTGCCCAATCAGAATCAGTATAACCATGCAGCTTCAAGTCCACACCTGAAGAATATCTCAAGCCATATCCAACAATGCCACGCAAGTATCTCAGGATATGCTTCACTGCAACTAGATGTATTTGCCTTGGTTCACACATGAACTGACTAAGTGCACTCACTGCATAGCAAATATCTAGTCTAGTATTGACTAGATACATCAACGATCCAATCAACTACCTGTACATAGTAGGATCCACCAGATCTGAACTAGTTGTAGCCTCCTTAAGCTTCTAAAAGTTTGTGGTGTGGACAGGGATTTGCAATCCATCATACAAAATCTCTTTAGAATATCAATGGTATACTTCCCTTGACTCAGAATGATCTCATCCGGCTTCTGCCAAACTTCTAAGCCAAGGAAGTAGTGCATGAGACCAAGATCCTTCATTTCAAATTCAGAAGCTAACTCCTTTTTGCATTTGATAATGAGGTGATCTTCTCCAGTAAGAATTAAATCATCAACATAGAGAACCAGATTAATGCTTCGCCATCAATTACCTTGAAGTATAGATTTGAATCAACATCATTCTTGGAGAAACCCAAGCTCATCAGGTAACGATCAATCCTTTCGTACCAAGCACAAGGAGCCTGCTTAAGGCCATACAGAGCCTTCTTCAGCCTGCAAACATGAGACTCCTTCCCATGTACCTCAAAGCCATCAAGTTGCTCAATATATACCTCTTCCTCAATTACACCATTCAGAAATGTTGTCTTCACATCCTTCTAGTGAATCTTCCATCCTTTAGATGCTGCAATAGCAATGATGGTCCTGACTAAAGTATAGCAAGCAACTAGAGCAAAGGTTTCCTCATAGTCAGCTCCCTCTTTTTGAGAGAATCCTCTAGCCACGAACCTAGCCTTGTACTTCTCAATGCTCCCATCAGCCGCATGCTTGATCTTCAAGAGCCACTTAGAAGAAACAACAAATTCTCCTTCAGGTCTAGGTACGATGTCCCAAACATCATTCTTGAGAATGGATTGATACTCTTCAAACATAGCTAGCATCTCTCCAAACTTGCTAACTAGTAGCTTCCTCAACACTACAAGGTTCTGACTCAATGATTTGACTCATCAATGCAACATAGCTGGAAAACTTATGAGGTCTCTTACTTTCTCTGAATGTTCCTCTTGGAGCTACAAACCTTTCTGCCTCCTACATTGTTTGCCTGGCCCAAAGAGGTCTTTTTCTACCAATGACAAAATCTGCAAGCCCATCAGTAGGTTCGAAGGGCTCAATTGGATCATCATCTTCTTTACATTCAGGAGTCTCCCTCTAAATCTCAGGAGTATGGTCAACTTCCATATCCTGAGGAGACTCTTGATCTTCATTGTCTATCTCCATGTGAATGCCCTTGGATCTTCTGAATGCAACATCCTCTTCAAATGTAACATCCCTACTGATCTCAATCAACTTCTAACCTAGAATGTAGATTTTGTAGGCTTTTGATGTCTCACTATAGCCTACAAATATTCCCTTCTTGCCAGAAGGTTCCAACTTTGTCCTTTTATCTTTCGGTACATGAACATACACTAGACAACCAAAGATCCTCAAGTGACTCACTTTCGGCTTCACCCCTGTGAATGCTTCTTCAGGAGTCATGTTCTCCAAAATGTGGTGAGGACTTCTATTCTAAACATAAACAACTGTCCTAGATGCTTCAACCCAAAGGAAGATTTGCAGATCTTGATCATGAATCATGGCTTTGGCTGCTTCCACAATAGATTTGTTCTTCCTTTCAGCAACACCGTTCTGTTGAGGATTGTGTTGTACCCCAAATTAAAAAAATTTGCTACACTTAGACATTTTGAAGAAATAAGTAAAATCTTGTCAAAATTGTCAAAATAGGTCAAAATTTGGGTTTGCATGTCTTGCATGAGGGGTAAAAATGTGAAAATTCCAAAATATGACGATCTAGGTCTGCTCAAGAGACCTAATCTACAAAACCCAGATCTCAGTTTTTCATCCCTACTTTTTAGGAAAATTGTTATTTTTAGAAATTTTCTAAAAATAGTAACTCTTTCTGGATTTTTCTAGGTTTCTTTTGAAATGGATACTGGCAAAATTTTCTAAAAATAGAAAGTTCGTCCACCAAGGCCCAAACTGATTTTGATTGGCTCAAAATACTTCCATATCAAGCTAGTGCAGTTAGAATCTCAAAAAGATCAGTTTTGCCCTAATGGGTCTATTCAACTCTTTCAGAAGCATTTCAAAAGCTCCGAAGTCATCAATGGAGGTCAGTCAGCTGCCAGGTGTCAGGTTCAACACTCAAGCGCTAAACAGAAGTAGAGTTGGTGAGCAAGCACGAAGAATGAGGAAAGAAGGTGAAATCTGCCTAAACTAGCTAAGTCTGCTTAAAATGGGTGCCCCAGGAGAGAATAGGCGCCCATCTTTTTAGGGCATCAAATGAGAAAATTAGGGTTTGAGCTCCCAAGGAAAGTTGTTCAGAATCTACCCAGCTCTGCAGTGAATCCGGCAATGCAGTCAACAGATCATCCAGTTGTCCGGGATTCGAGGTCAAACTGGGAAGTTTCAAACAGAAGACAAAATGAAAATCATGAAAATGTTTGAAAAGTTTCTAAGTCTTGGAACTTTGGGGCACCTAGGGCGCCCAGCTTTTTGGAAGGGCAAATCTAGCTGTTAGGGTTTGCGAGTGAGCTCAATCTCTTTTGAATCCAATCAGCTTCGCAACGGGTGTCTTCATCCGAGCATCAGACTGGTCAATCTCCGACAAATCCAAATCAAAGTTGAAGGTACAGAATGAAGATTCAAGTCTGAAGATGAAATCAAGCAGAAAATATTCCAAGTCTGGAGCAAATGGGCGCCCCTGAAGGAGAAAGGCGCCCAAGATTTTGAGGGCTTAAACAAATGAATTTCCCAGTGAAGCCTCCAACGTGACTTCGTCAGATTTGATCAGGCTTTCCAACAAGATCTCTAGCACATCAATCGGAATTGACAGTCGTCAGATGCAGCAGGCAAAATAGAGGTTTTGACAAGAGCCAAAGTCGAGCAAAAAAAAAAAAAAAACAATAAAATTGACTAACTTTGGTCAAGTTGGGCGCCCCTGGAGGAAATAGGCTCCCATGAATTTGAAGGTCAAAACAAAGTTTTTCGCCAGAGACGCCTCCAGAACCGTCTTCTCAGAATCAGTCAGGCTATGCGATGAATCATCTAGCTCGCTTGTCGGATCAATCTGAAAGCCAGAGATCGAGGTCAAAGTAGGGGGTCAAAATTGTGAAAAGTTGAAAATTCCTAAAAAATGACTAACTCTGAAGCAAGTTGGCGCCCCCAGCCAAGAAGGGCGCCCAACTTACAATGCCTTAGTGAAAATTTTCAAATTTTCAAAAGTTTCAAAATGGCAAGAGGAAGAGAATGTGCAAGTTCATCGAACTAGCTAATTTTAGGGTTTTGAAGATAAAAGCAAAATAAAGCAAACCTATTTCAAACCCTAAGTCTATTTAACACTTCTCTTTCATGTAATTTTCATTATTTTTGCAAGTGGCATCCAAAGGAGAAAAGTGGAGCAGCAAATTTGAAGTGATATTTCAAGATTCAAAAGCTCAAGTTTGTTGATCCTTCATCAAATTTTTCAAACCAGCAACATAATGCCTTGCTTTTTCATGCTTTTTCAAGCATTTTCATCCAGAAGATTAAATTTTTGAAGAAGAAGGCCATGATATTCATTTTTTAGCCTTCTAGGTCTGCTCAACTCATTCTTCTGAAGAAATTTTTAAGAAATTCATCAAGTTGCAGCAGCTGCTTGTTATTTGTATGTCAGTGAAATCTTCAGTGCTTTCAAATTTTGATCATCTGGGTCCTCTCATATCAGTCTTCTGAAGAAAACCCATATCACAACTTTTTTCAAGCAAATTTCAAATATTAGGGTTTGCTGCTTTTTCAATCAGCCCTCAGTGTTTTTCAAATCTAATCAACTGGGTCCATTTCTAATTGTATTCTGAACAAAACCCAAGTGCCAGCTTTTTTCGTGAAAAATTGAAGAAATTAGGGTTTGTTGCTTTTTCAATCTAAATTCAAAATTTTCAAAAACGAACAATCTGGGTTGTCTTACAACGAAATTCTAAGCAAAACCCATATCTCAAAAAAAAATTCAAAAAATTTGTCTGTTGGAGGAAAAAAAACTAGCATTCTAAAAATAGTAAGTTGTTCAAAACTTGTCTAAACCTAGGCAAGTTTACCGTCATTCTTCAAGGTTTTCAAAATCTAATACACTCCCAATGATTTCAAGACCAAATCAGCTCTCCACCATGATTTCATCAAAACAACTGAGACGGACTTGCATTACATCAAGCCTATAGTTCTACCCGTAACGCTGGAAAATACTCATTGGGAAACTTACTCATGGGAATTCTTAGCAATCTAGTCCTCTATCCTAGCTTTTAGGTTTGAATGGAACGCTGCACTGCATAAATTCGCCGGCATCCCAAACCATGCCAAGTCTCATATGATTCGAAATAGTTTCATCTCTCGATGAAGTGTCGTCGCATCCCAGCAGCTGAAACCGGAGAAGGGAAAGTCGTTACGGCAGTAGCATCGGGGTCCTGGAATAAATAGAAATACAGCCTCCCAAAGAACATCTCCGGCAAGAAAGTCCAGTAATGACGCAATTGCAATCACCCCGGCTCAATAGAAACCAGACCAAGATGTTGCCACCAGCTTCCAGCTTTGAGGCCTGCAGTTAAACAACCGTAATTTGCCAGTAGCACTGAGCCCATGATCAATTTTCGACCAATTATGTTCTCCAACGTTCGTATCAAACGCGAGTCCAGCACAAGGTTCTACCAATGTTCGAAATTCACCAAGCTCAATTCAGAGGGTTGAACATCGAGGGATCGTTGAGCGTACAACATATCTAAAACTATTACCCTCAGTTGGAATTCACGAAGTCACTACATCACTACAAGAGGGTGAATGAGGCTTTCCTGATGTACACAATGCGGAACCTGGACAATGGATTGCACGTCCGTATCTCTTCAACTGCCAGAGCAGCGATGGCAGAGTGGGCAAATTGGTTCATACAATTTCCTACTTTCATCTATCTCAGAGTCTGGCTATTTTGGTGCTCCACTCATGCTACCAAGGTACCCATCAGACGAAGTTGTCTTCATGGAGTTCTTAAGGCAGGCACATGATGTCTTGAGGAATAGAAAGAAACCCGCCCTCAATTTTCCATTGGAACTGGGAATCTATACATGCAAGACAGCAACAGATGCTAAAACCATGGGAGATGAGTTAGACAAACTTGGTCTCAAACCTTACAGCGAGAGACGATCGTATGATCCTCATGGTGTCTACACTGCTCGACTTGAGAGAAACTATGCTCAAATATCCGCCCTTGAAGATTTTTGGGCCAATTGTACAGATGAGTTCGAGGTGTCAAGGCACAGTTACAATAGGCTCACTCTTCACCAAATGAAAGACTGTCTGTCAGAGGATATCGAAGGATTGTCAGATGATGATGAGGATGTGTTACTCCCAATGTATGCTCGGAAGAGAATTGAAGATCAGCCCCTTCCTCAAGTCAATTGGGCTAATAAGGAATCCCTCTCAGTCGAAGAAAGGACGAGGCAAGTCCTCAAACATAGCAAGGTCTTCCTAGTTCTCAAAAGAAAAAAGTCCACACCAGCAGCAGAGCCACCAAGGGTACAGTCATCAATTCCCTCCTCTTGCAAAGCACAATCAAAAGGGAAAGGCGTAAGTTAGCCTCAAGATGGTGTAAAGGGCAGCAGGTCAACCAAAAATGTAAGGAGGCTAGACTTCTCAGGTATAGTCATACAAGAGCCATCAACGGTTGGAGCAGAAGCTTCTCCAGAAGAACCTATACCTCAGAAGGAGACAGAAGAAGCGCCCTTAGCACATGATTCTATACCACTAACAAGGTCTTCACCAATCCATATTGACCTAGATATTGAAGATGATGAAGAAATTGCAATTGTACCTCCCAAGGAAGTTAGTAAAGACGCTACCGTGTCTTGGCTTGAGAGGTCCTTGGGAAGGGAAAGAAGGAGACCTTCATATTAGGTAAATTTTGATGACCTTGACAACATCTATCAAGAGCCGCCCAAGAAGAAAGCGAAGAAGCAAGTTCATTATGAGAGGAATCCTGACGGTGAGGTGATCATGGAGACTGCCTTACCTCCTGAACATAAGAACAGAGATGAAGTGGATATGGAGGACTTCGTGATGGTTAAGGCTAACCTTGGTAAAAACACCAGACATGCAAATGTCAGTCTATTCAGAGTTGTCTCTGAAAGCCTTCAGGAAAGAGTGCTCAAGGATGGGGAAGACAAAGCAGCCCTCAAGGCTGAAATACAGCAGCTCAGGCTTTATATTTCTAGCCTTGTTCATGGCTCTTCGCAGGCTACTCAGTTGCTGCCCCGGGTTTTAGATACACCAGTTGCTCATCATCAGTTGAGGCAATTGGTCATTAGTGGGAAGGAAACTCAAGAGTGGATCGAGAGTTTCATCATCATAGGAAAGGAGATTTTAGCCCAGATGTTTCAATTGAGAGACAACACTCATGCACTACGTCAAGGTATCCAAGGGTTTGAGCAATCAGTGGCTGAAATAAAACCAAGGCATGAAATCATAATTGTTGATTCGGATACAGCCTATAGTTCAACTGCTTCAAAAGAGCACAAGAGGCAGATCCTTGCTTGGAGAGAGTGTCATGTCTTCAAAGTCAAAACCTATGATAGGATATCCGAGGAGTTTATTGCCTACAAACAAAGGGTGATCGAGGCTCTTCTTTTCATCAATGAATTTGTCACAAAGATTCCTTCTCGTTACAGTCTCAAAGATGGTTCCTACGTCGGGTTAGATGAAGTCCAAACTCAATTTCAGAATGTTGTTCACAGCTGTGATAGCAGCAATATAGTTGGTGGTAGAATGAATCACCTTGCTATGATGTCAGCAAGATTTGAAAAAGCAGCCAATGAGGTCGAAGATTTCCTGAGATCAATTGCAAATGGAGAAGATACCTTGGAAAAACGCAACTTTGCTATTGATGGAATAGATGCACCGGATCGGGACATAGTTTCTTGCTTTTTAGCAAATGTGATTGAGATTTGAAATGGCTTTCATCTAGAAGCTTTCTTTCCACTTTCTTTCTATTCTTGGAGCAATTCTTATCCATTCTTCAAAGAAGAGAAAGAAGATAAATGTAATAGTTGGTGTTTCCCGCTTTTCCTGCTTTCTTAGGTGTTAGATGTTATCTTCTTTCTAGATTTAGAAATAAAGCTTGTTTGTTGAGCAAGCCCTAGATTGTAAAAGCAAGGAGATTTTAGGGTTCCCTACTCCTTTGCTTGCCTATAAATAAGAGTCTTTGCTCATTAGTTTTCGGAAACAGTTATTGTGATAGCAAATTGCGAGCCTGTAATAGCAAATTGTTATTCAGTGTTAGTTCACTTTGTGTTAGAATCATGCTAGTGATAACAAAACGCTGAGCCTAAGTGTCTTCTATTTGTTATTCAGTGTTGTTCAATTGTTTTATTATAGCGAATTGTTGAGTCTCTTTTAGCCAACAAGTAGTTATTGTAATTGTTATTCCTATTGTGTAAGAATGAGTTTTGCAAGCCTCTTTAGCAGCAAGCTCTCGTTCCAGGCATGTGTTTAGTAGATTTTGTTCCAGAAGTTTGAGAAATAAAATCATGAGCCTCCTTTTCCTTGGTATAACGTCTCAAATTTCCGTTATATGTGTTATGCTTTTGTGATCTTAATTTCAGCTTGCATTGAAGTGTGTAGATGTATGTTGAGAAAGAGTTCTCTTAAGCCTTTGTCAGAGAAATCAACCTTGTTCATTTCTAATTCTCTTGCTCTACGTATTACTTGAGATATTAGAAACGTTTTTAGCTTAAGTTAGTCGTAGTTGGAATTCTTAAACCAAAAAATCTCAGTTGCAGCGTTTGTGTTTTATAAACCTTGTGCTCTAGCTGAAACAAAAAGATAGGCGAATTAGATTTAATTTACTTTCTTTTACCCCATTAGCAAGAGGGAGCTTCCCCTCTAAATTTGAAGAGCAGTTTTACTATGCATAGCTGTCCGTTTCAAATACACATTCCAAAGGTGCGAATTTAAACGCCAACAGATTGTAAGGGACACAGAACTCCCTCTTAATCCCTGCTTCAACGCAAAAGTTACAGAAGCTGCCGAAAATGTACTCTCCTCTGTTATTGGATCTAAGAACTTGGATCCTCTTCCCAAACAAGTTCTCTACCTGAACTTTAAATTCTTTGAACCTCTCTAATTCTTCCTCAAATTCTTTAGATTTCAAGAAATAAATCCAAGTCTTTCTAGAGCAGTCATCAATAAAAATAATGTAATACAAGAAACCACTCAAAGAAACAACAAACATTGGACCACATAAATCAGAATGAATAAGATCCATAATACATTTAGATCTACTTTCACTACTATGAAATGGACCTTTAGTATTCTTACCCAATGCGCAACCTCTGCAAGTGCCTTCATACTCTTGGTTGAGTTTCAGAAGGCCTGAAACCATCTTCTCCATGGTAGGTAGTGCTCGGAAGTGAAGGTGAGCCAATCTTTTATGCCAAGTTCACACGAACTTGATGAATCATGCAATAGATCCTGAAGTGGGCGGGTGCAAAGTCTGTAGAGGCTCTCATGACGAACTCCAATCCCCGAGCAATCTTGATATTAGAGTTCTTTGTCCATGCAATAACTTTGCCTTCTGAAAATACAACTTGGTACCCCTTGTCCTCCAAGGTTGAGATAGAGACAAGGTTTCGCTTGATACCCGAAACAAATAGAATATCACTCACTATTAGATGTATGTCGAATTCAAATTTAAAGTTAAACTCTCCATTTTACAATATTTATCTTATTTAATTTATTTATGCCATGTGTTAGGTCTCCTTTTTGGAAAAATAAGGTTGATGCCATAACTATTTGTGAGGCGGGGTTCAAAGCCCCTACTGAAGATGACTTCAGGGGCCCACTTTTGACACAAATGTTGGAAATATGCCTCAAACAATACAGGCTGAAACCTCCATTAGAGCCAAGTCAGTGTGACAGCTTCAATGTCTGGCCGACTAGCAGATTGGTAGCATCATGTTTTGTTCAGGTCGTTGTGACCTTGGAAAAGTCTCACCGAATGGTTGCATTTTGAGCATGTCACTGTGACAATAAGTGTTTGGTGTGACATCTTAGCGCCCGTGGAAATCTCTGGCCGACAGGCCATTCAATCGGGCTGGGGAGACTCACAGTGACTTGTGGCTTCGGAGTGACTTCAACACTCGGGAAGAAGTCCCAGCGACTTTGGAAAGTCTCACCAACGGGGATTCACATTGTAGTCTTCGGCGTATCTTGTGACCTATCGGTAAGAAGTCTTACCGATGTACAAATGTCTCACCGATGAAGGTTTAAATGTTTGTTTCGTTATGATGTCTCGGCGAAGTGAAAATGTCTCACCGACAGGAATACATATGTCTTCGCCGTAACATAAAGATCCCAGTGTGAGGTCTTAGCGAACAGTGAAGGTCACACCGACGGGGACACATCCAAACGTTCATCGGAGTAACTCAAAGCGATCGGGGAAAGGTCTTGGCAAGAGTGTTAAGTCTTGCCGACCGTTCGGTGTTCAGTGTAACACAAAGGATCTCGGAGAAACCTCTCAACGAAGGTGTTAAGTCTTGCCGACTAGTGATTGGAGCTCAGTATGACTTGTCTATATTTGGCGTAACGTCTCAGTAAAGGTGATTGGTCTTGCCAATAGTTGTATGCTTTCGGTGTATCTTAATGTTGCTTGATGAGACCTCTTGCCAATATCGGTATGTCTTGTCGACTATCCTTTGGAGCTCGGTATAACAAATGACTTCGATATGACTTTTTGGTGACTTGGCGTGAGGTCCTGACGAAAGCGATACTCTTGCCGAATGGTAATCTTATATCTATGAAACTTTTGGACCTCACTATGATCTCCTGGCGAAAGCGATAGGTCTCGCCGACTCTTTGGTGGCTCGGTGTAACATATGAAGCTCGTTGGAATATCTTGGCGATATTAATATCTCTTGCCGATATCGATTTGAAGGTTATGTGGCATCAGCGAGACACTGTTAGTGTCTCACCGAGATGCCAACATAGTGTGAAGCCGTTTGACCGAGAGACTATCCTATGTGGCTCGTTGTCGACCAATAGGAGAAGGCGACTCTGAACAGGTGGAAGACAGTTCGTTGTGACAGTTCTGTGAGGAAGTTCGACAGACAAGGAACGCCATGAATATAGTTTGAGGTTGCAGATGCTCGATGGTTGGATAGTTCGATGGTTGGTTGAATCGACGGATGATTGTATGATCAGTAGATGTTTTCTATTCTGTAATGATTGTAATTTGAAGGTTCCTATACAAGATTGTTCATGGTAACGCTACGGAAGTAAATAGACACCGTAAAGATAAGTCCGAATAATTGTATGTAATCTTTATTACCGTAATGCTGCTGATTTCTCTTGGTGTGGTGGGTTTTTCTCGTATGGTTTTCCCACGATATCCCCGTGTTCTGTGTGATTGTCAAATACTTTGTTTCGCGATCATTTCATAGTGCATCTTAATTGAAATGTTAGTGTACTCTGAAGTGTATCTCCGTGATTCTTCCCCGAGGCATTGATGTTAGGAGAATTG